>CABHPQ010115946.1:0-78043 GCA_902168405.1 Peromyscus aztecus
TGCTAAGCCCCAGGTTTCAAACAGCCAATTCATACACTGAGCACAGGACCCAGTCCAACTGCCTGGATGCCTCCCAAACAGATCAAGCCAATCAACTGTCTCACCCATTCAGAGGGCCTGATCCAGTTGGGGGCCCCTCAGCCATTGGTTCACAGTTCATGTGTTTCCATTCGTTTGGCCACTTGTCCCTGTATTCCATCCATCCCTGGGCCCAACAACTCTTGCTCACATAAACCCTCCTCCTTCTCGCCAATTGGACTCCCGGAGCTCCACCCAGGGCCTGACCTTGGATATCTACATCCAGTTCCCTCAGTCATTGGATGGGGTTTCTAGCACGACAATTAGGGTGTTTGGCCATCCTATCACCAGAGTAGGTCAGTTTGGGCTGTTTCTCGACTATTGCCAGCAATCTATTGTGGGGGCATCTTTGTGGATTTCTGTGGGCCTCTCTAGCAAGTGCTAAAAAAATTTCTTACAGGTATATATTGATGATGTCCATTCAGACTGGTGTGAAATGTAATGTCAGTGTGGTCTTATTTTGTGTTTTCCTGATGGCTAAGGATGTTGAAACTTGTTATCATTTGTTGAGTGGTCATTTGTGTTTTTCAGTTTGAGGATTATCTGTTCTGTTCAATTCATTTGTCCTTTTATTTATTGGATAAATTGTGTATTGGTATTTAAAGTTCAGAGTGTTTTGTGGATTCTAGATATTAGCCCTTGTTAAATGTATAGTTTATAGAAATTTCTTGCATTCTGTAGAGGTCTGTTACACTTGTTTTCTGTGAAACTTTTTATTTATTTTATGCAATCTTCATCCTGTTCTTTGATCCATTTAGAATCGATAGGTGCAGTGTAAGAGGTAGAAACTTATACTTACTCTTAAGCATGTGGATATCTGATTTTCCTCCCTCCATGTGCTAAAGAGAAAATCTTTGCTATGGATGGTTTTTATCAAAAGTTAGGCTGTAGGAGTATAGTTTATTTCTAAGTTCTCTATGTTGTTCCACTACTCTATCTCTCTGTGCCCCCGTCTCGTGTGTGTGTGTGTGTGTGTGTGTGTGTGTGTGTGTGTGTATGTGTGTGTCCATTTGCATGAAGAACGCTATTGTTATTTTGTTTGGGATGGCTGTGAATCTATACATTGCTTTCATTAATGTAACCTTTCTTATAGTACCCATGACATTCTTCAGTCCTTTAGAGTTTTCCTGGTAGAACACTTTGGCCTCCTTAAATAGGTTTATACTTAGGTATTTTACTTTTTGCTGCTATTATGAATGGAATGTTTTCCTCAGCACAATTTTCACTGGCATTCAAAAAAATCTACTAATTTTTAATATATCAAGTTTGTATCTTGTTACTTTTCTGAAAGTGTTTAGCCCATCTAAGACTCTTTTTTTTTTTTTTTTTTTTTTTGGTTTTTCGAGAGAGTTTCTCTGTGTAGCTTTGCACCTTTCCTGGAACTCACTCTGTAGACCAGGCTGACCTCGAACTCACAGAGATCTGCCTGCCTCTGCCTCCCGAGTGCTGGGATTAAAGGCGTGCGCCACCACCGCCCAGCCATCTAAGACTCTTGTAGTCAAGTCCTTAGAGCCTTTTACATACATAATCATAAGTATGTATCCAAATAATTGAAGTTCTTCTTTTCCTATTTGAGTCACTATTATATTTTCCCCCATAGATTTAGCTAATAATTCAAACAATTTATTGAATAAGAATTGAATTATTATTATTATTCAAACAATTCTATTGACTAGAAAGAGTGGCCACTCTTGTATACTCTGTGCTTTAAAGGGAAATGCTTTCAGTTTCTTACCTTTTAATAACTGCCCAAGTAATGCAGTTTCTTTCACAGTCTTCTTCCTGTTTCATTGATCTATATGTATATGTGTGAGTGTGTGTGTGTGTTTACGTGCACAAGTTTTTGTGACAATGCCATGCTTATTTTGTTACAATGGTTCTGTTGTATTATATGAAATTGAATATCATGATACTTTAAGCAGGATATGAATTTCCCTTATATGCTCTTTATTATATTGAGGTGTGTTTCTTCTAGTAACAATTTCTTCAGAACTTTTTATCCTGAAGGTATGTTGAAATTCACTGAAGGCTTTTCTTGTTGTTGATATTGTTTTATATTTATTAAAATCATCTTGTGGTTTCTTTACCTGAGACTATTAATTTACTGCTTTACATTTGTTGATATACATTTGTTGTGACTTCTTCACATACCACAAGTGAAGCATATTTGATAATATTGTATGACAGTTTTCATATATTATTCAACTCCATTTGCAAATATTTTATTGATATATTTTGTGTCTAATTTTACTAGGGAAATTGGTCTAAAATTTTCTATTTTTTGTGTATATCCTTCTCACACACACAAAGATTCAGGATAATCATAGCTTCTTTTAGTAAAGTTTTTATAGAATTCCATCTCTTTCTCCTTTATTGAATGGTCTAAGACACATTTATGTTAATTCTTCTTTAAATATCTGGTAGAATTCATCAATGAATCTGTCCAATCTTGTCCTTTTCTTTGTTGGGATACTTTGATAAAGCTTGAATCTTTTGGCTCACTATTTTTATACTATTATTAACACTTTTATAACCTCTGAATTTAATTTTAGTAGGATGTATCTGCCTATGAATTTACCCCTTATCATAGCCTTTTCAGAAGCTTTGAAATAAAAATTTTGAAAGTATTCACTAATGATTCTTTGGAATGAATTTATCTCTATTTTAGTGTTTCTTTTTTTCAGCTATCATCTTTGTAAATTTGGCCCTTATCTTTGTTTATTTCATTGATTCTTTTTAATGTTCTTCTATTCTCCATTCTATTATTTTCTGAAATAACCTTTGTTATTTATTTCTGTCTATTGACTTTAAGTATAGTTTGTTATTAATATTATTATGGTATCAAAGTGCATTGTTAAATTGTTTGTATTTTGTTTTTTTAATGAAAGCATTAATATCCTCTTAGAACTGCTTTTGCTATCATATAGTTCCTAACAAGCACTTTTGTTAATTAAACTATGAAACTTCATATGTTCTTTGAGAATGTATATATATATATATATATATATATATATATATACATATATATATATATTCAATGACAAAATATCAGCTGCATTCTTGAGCATATTGTTTATACAAAAGAATAGACAATAGATAACTACTTAAATATATATGCATATATATGTATATACATATAATGTTGCTCTCAAGATACTAAATAAAGACCAGATAGCTGAAATTCAGAATTTGTAGAAAGTTTATTTTTGTGTGAACATGAGTTTCTAGACAACTTATTAGATTCTGTAATTCAATGATGTATGAAATGTCCTCAGAGCAGCAACAAGATATCGTCTATGACCTTTTTCGAATCTAAGTTCTTAGGCCCTACTCTGACCAGCCAAATCACTGTCAAATATCAGACTTAATAATATATCTCTTAACATGTGTATCAGATTTTTTTTAGGCATAGAAAATCCTGAGAAACGCTTCTGTATCTGAATCTCTTAAATGTACAGTTCTTTATGTAGATTTGGTATTTCTCAGCAGGTATTAGTTTACACTTTTCTGTATTAGAATGAAGGGATGTGTCATGCCTAATCATACAACTCTTGTTCTCTCAACTTTAATAATGCTTTATTCCTAAAATATGTTTTATGTGAATACTTCCTGATACTGTTAGTAATAGGCAATGCTATGGGCATGTAGGCTTTCTAAGACAAGTTAATAAATTCTAAACAAACACTATGAAAATAGAATATATGAAGATGATAAATCTATAAAGTGTTTTTCAGAGGAAAGTTGAGTAGCTTAGTCTTCAAACCTACTTCAAATAGCGCGTTAAAGAAATGCCTACAGTTTTATCAGGCAAATCAAAATAGTGATTCACCAGAGAGTTACAACTTGAAATAAAAGAGAACTAAAGTTAACCAGAAAAGAAGTAAACGACATAGAAATCTTATGGGATGAGATTGACAATTTTACTCCAGCAAATGTGTTTGCTATTTCTTTTGATATACTATACCACTGTGGATCCAAAACTTCAATAGATGTCACCATTCTGAAATATCTTTGAATTTTCCCCAGTTAATCTTGGGAGCAATATTTTACCTATATTTCATCATTGTTATTTAGGATCCTGTATTGTATCAGGTAATGACAATATCTATCCCCACTTTTGCTGGTCTTGACTAGTAATTACTCACATATGTACATTATTTCACCTTAAAAAGCATACACTTTCAGAATAATGCTGTGATGTAATGATAAAGATACAGTACAAATACAGGGAATAATATCTAAACAGATCATGTTTTCATGACATCTGTGATAGCTCAAATATACAAAAATATGTACTGCTTGCATTAGCTACAAGCAGTAGATGAAGATATCCAACTTTGTGTGGCTATAGCTAGTCTACTTGATCACTTTTGACAAATCTTTTTATGTCTTTTCCAATACTTATTCTTTCATGTGATAGAAATAAACCATGCTCTTTCTGATGTTGGACTCCTTATATATGTGCTGTGCATCATTACTTTCCAGTTACTTGCAGATCTGGAAAACAGTTCGATGTTTACTGATGATCTGGAGTGTCAGAAGCTATTAATGGAAGCTATGAAGTATCATCTCTTGCCTGAGAGAAGATCCATGTTGCAAAGCCCTCGTACAAAACCTAGAAAGTCAACTGTGGGGGCACTTTATGCTGTGGGAGGTATGGATGCTGCTAAAGGTAAAAGCAATACATTAATTGATTGGGAAAATATCTCCATTTGAAAAAGAAGAGCTATTTCTAACAGCCTCCACGTTATAAGGATGCTATTAAATCCTTGTTAAGTAAGTGTACCCGAAGCTGATTTTCATAATTAGGGTAGTTTATGTGATTCTGTGACCTCATTTTCCTTCTCATATTATGGATTGTACTCCATTAATTATGACTGGCTAAATTCTTAATGGAGATTTTACTTTATAAACACAATTCTAGTTTTGAACTAGAATTCAGTTTACCCTGTCAAATCTTTCAGGGAAAATTTATCTATCTACCTACCTATCAGTCTATCTGTCTGCCCACCTGCCCATCCATCCGTCTGTCCGTCCATCCGTGGGTCCGTCTATCCATCCATCCATCTGTCTGTCCGTCCGTCCATCCATCCATCTGTCTGTCCGTCCGTCCATCCATCCATCCACCCATCCATCCATCCACCCATCCATCCATCATCTATCTATCTATCTATCTATCTATCTATCTATCTATCTATCTATCTATCTATAGTCTATCTGTTTTTGAAAGAGATAAATGCATCCAAATGTATTTTTGTACAAATGTAATAGTGATGTCTAGCTATTGCTCTCAACTCAGCTACGTGCTTAAGGACTAATTATAAAAGATACTGATCCAGTTGGGGGCTCCTCAGGCCCTCTGGATAAGTGAGACAGCTGATTAGCTTGAACTGTTTTGGAGGCCCCCAGGCAGTGGGACCAGGACCTGTCCTTAGTGCATGAGCTGGCTGTTTGGAACCTGGGGCCTATGCAGGGACACTTTGCTCAGCCTGGGTAAAGGGAGAAGGGAACTGGACCTGCCTTGACTGAATCTACCAGGCTGAGCTGAATCCCCAGGGGAGTCCTTGCCCTGGAGGAGATGGGAATGGGGATGGGTGGGGGGGGGGGGGGGGAGGAGGAAGGACAAGGGAATCCATGGCTGATATGTAAAATTAAATTAAATTATAAAATTAAAAAAAAGAAAATCAAAACAAACAAAAAAAAATACTGAAGTGCTAACCAGAAGACCATCAATTCAAATTTGCAATAAAAGCTTAATTTTATATAAATAAGAATTCAATGAAATTAAAGAAGCAGTTTCTAAAGACATTATCATTCCCCTTCTTGAACATTTATTGCCTATGGCTTCGCTATTTGCATGTGATTTTTTTTTCTTATGCTGCTTTTGGATAAAATAACAAAGCAAGGATTATTTTTTATTATTTTATTTTATATGCAAGGGTGTTTTGTTTTCATACATGTCTGTGAATCATACGCATGTTTGGTGACCACAAGTAGAGTTTCAAGAAGACTAGAAGAGATAGATACCAGATCCCTCGGAATGGAGTTACAGGTGGTTTTGAGCCATCCAGTGGGTGTTGGAAATAGAACCTGTATCCTATGAAAGGGAAGTTGTTGCTCTTGCCAGTTGAATAATCTCTCCAAACTGAAGCAAAGATTTTATAACTAAAGTTTATTGTGAAGAAAGTAAGCATACTGATAAATCATAAACTGAAATTTATTTATTTATTTATTTATTTATTTATTTAGTTATTTATGTATGTATTTATTTGGTTTTTTGAGACAGGGTTTCTCTGTGTAGTTTTGGTGCCTGTCCTGGATCTAGCTCTGTAGACCAGGCTGGCCTCGAACTCACAAAGATCCACCTGGCTCTACCTCCTGAGTGCTGGGATTAAAGGCATGCGCCACCACAGCCCAGTGAAATTTATTTTTGATAGATTGACAAAACAACCTATAACTTGAAGGTTTATCCTAGGAACAATCCATTATTTCCATTGGAAATTGGAAAAGAACATAAGAAATATGTCAATTAATTACAAAGCTTTTATACTTAGTGAATTTTCTGTTACTATAACAGAGTATATGAGTCTCAGAAATTTAAAATAATAAAAAATATATGAGCTGGAAGGACAGAAAAGAAAGAAAGTGAAAATAGTAAAGAACATATAGAGGAGCAACTTTGATTTTTATTAGTGTCTATTAATTGTAGAATACAGTAGTATCATTATGACATTTTCATATATGTACATATAACATAGAATTTTTTTATTACTATTCACTCCCTCTATTATCATTTCTCATTTCCTGTCTGATTTTTGCTTGGAAATAGTCTGGTTTCATAATAACTGAGTATTGTAATAGCAGAATTAATCCATTTGTGAGAGTAATTATTCCTCATCTTATCAGTTCTTCTAATGCAAACACCTCTAAATATTGCCATATTATGCACTAAATTTCAGTATATAAACTCTAGAAAATATATATCAAATTTAACACTTCTGAAAATGAGATTGTAGATGGAATTATTTCCAAAATTTTGAAACTACTTCATATAACTACTGTTCTTCAGAAAATAACAAATCATATAGGATACCATAATTAATTTCAGGTTTGATAGTTTGGTATTTTATTGTCTTGTTTTTCATATTTAGTTTACCTTTTGCTTCTGTAGCCTAGGCTGACCTAAAAGGTAATGGCAACCCTCCTGAATCAGTCTCCTGAGTTTTGGTATTATGGACATGAGCAAATAAACCTGACTTTAGTGCATTGAATAGAATAACATTAACATCTTCTTGGTACTTAAAATAAAAGCTAAAGGTACTAAGTGCAAAACATGAATGCAATTATCATCCATTGTGATTTTTTTTCTTTCTGTGCTGGGAAGCAGTCCAGGGCTTTATACATGCTAGACTAATGCTCTATCTTTGAGGTATAAATTCTGGTTCTAGTTTGTGATATCTTTAAAGACACAATCTGCAATATAGAACCATTTTTAAGTGTTGAGACTTTTGTTCATTTTATTTATTAATTGTATGTGTGAGCACATGTGTGTCACAGTGTGCATGTGGAGACAATTTACAGGCATCAGTTGTCTCCTTGAGATCAGATGCAAGCTATCAGATTTAGCTGCTGGCATTTTGACCCACTGAGACACTTCTCTGGTACAGTGGAGAAACCATTATGTGTGTGGGTTTGTTACATTTGCTTCTATTTTGTCATTTTCAAGCATTTCTTGTCTATGTTATCCTTAAATGAAGGGATTTTTTTAAACAATAGAATGATTATAAGTATATACAGTTTGATGTCTGATTCTAAAGATAAGCAAAATACAAAATTTTTATATCTGACCTCTATTACCACAGTTTTGTTTGGAAGGCAAGTAAGCCTTTCATTTTGAGGGTCTCTGAGTTCTTTGTATATAGAGACACCATATAAAGCTCTATTGGAAGTTGCCAACTATTAGGAAAATAATAAGAGCTAATAGTTTCAAGTACCTTTTTGAAAACACTTCATGTCTGACCAAAATACTGGAAGAGAGCTTCTATTACTTCTACTTGGGGCAATATAAGATTACATAATCTTGAAATTCTATTGAATGAATTCTTACTAAAAGTCATGTTCCTTTATCTCTATTTTCCCTATTCTAGAATGGATAGCAGCAAAACCCTCCCTACACTTTGTGGTTTCAGGTTCTTGAAAAACCAGAGTGAGCACTTAAGAACAACAATAAAACAGTAAAGAATTAGATACAAAATCTAAGTAGTAAGCACAAAAACATGTAAAGGGTAGTATCTGCTTATATAAATCTGTATTATATTGAAAAAGCATTTATCAGTACATTTTTTCACAGTGCTATATATGCCTTTCCTTATAGTATATTGTTTCAGTTACCTTAAAGATGCCTTTTGCAATTTCACCTATTAATGTCTAGGAATATAGTACTCTGTTATTTAGTTTTGGTTCTGTATCACATAATAGATACAGAACTACAATGAAATACAGATATCACACAAATGTCTAATGCTAACTTTAATGACTATAATATATCATGAAAGAACCACTAGTCAAAACTTTTGTGATTATAATAAAGAAGTTAAAAAAAAACTTACCTTCTGTAACTAGACTAATGCCCTGGAAAACTGATCTGGCATAAAGCATATATCTAAATATTTCAAGCTCAGTATTTTTGTGATAGCTAACTAATGTAGCCTTGTGTAATTTCCTAACCTATTTACCTTTCCATTGCTCTCTATATTTTCTTAATAATTAGCATAGCTTAATTTTTAATTCTGATCTAAATTGACTATAATTTTCACTGATTAAAACAATAAGAAAACAAATCAGAATAATGAAAAGAAAGATTTGTGAAAATTGTAATAATTAAACAGAAACATAATAACATTCACAGAAAACTGGATTTGAAATCATATAGGAATTTGTATGTATTTCATTTTTAAGTGTCATCTAAATATTTATAGTGCAGAAAAGATGACCTAAGTCAAGATAAATTAGCTATAGATACAATATATGTTCTGCCTATTTTGCCTTTATATTCCCCAGACAATAGACTTACAGCTATCAATGACAGCACTGCAGATGTTAACTTTATTTTCATTGTTAACTTTATTTCAGTGAAGTATTTTCCCACAAATCTACCAGTTAAGAATACGTGGGAAATGTTTTGCTTATCCCTGTAATAAACTGTAGGAGTGAATACTAATTCAATCAACTTGCATTTTTTCATTAGAAGCCTAGCCATTGTGAAAAACCAGCTTTAACTGAAAACATTCAATAACAACTTTTAGTGAATGACAAAATGCATTGTTTACAGAATTGAAAAATTCATTACAATAATAGTTAGAACTTACTATTGCACTGATGAGAGTATACTACATCACTAAATTGATATTTCAGAAGTTTAAATTAAAACTTTCATCATTGAGGTAATTCTTCAGAATTCTGTAACTTTAGCTGCAATTTTTCACATAACCACCATGGAAAAGTTTGAGAAACAATGCTAAAAACCTACATGAAAGGAATTTTAGTTCCTAATTATTTAATCATCCATCTAATATTTGCTTCGTTTTAAATAATTTTAAACACACACACATCTATATACATAGAACAAAGAAATTCTTAAATTGTCGAAAAATACAAATAAAGAATGATTATCATAATTAAAACTTCAATTCACTGGATTCAGTGAACTATAGACAGGAGTGAATATTAATTCAACCAACACTTTACATAAATATCCAATAACAGAATCCAAGCTATGGGCTTTTTCATTATATATATGATATTCAAGACCTGTATTGGTATGACCAGTAATATAGCCACAAATATATTTCATGTTATATTTAATATTAGCACCAAAATCATATTTTGATTATATAAGCCACATATATTATACTATTTTCTGCTCAGTATTCCAGTTTAATTCAAAAGTGGTGGAGTTATCACTCATTACCTTGTTCTTCAGTTAGTACTGTCATCTGAGCTAGTTAATTTAATTTGAACTCTCTTTCCTGGTGCTATGCTGTCAATTAAAACATATAATGTGAAATAACCTAACTTAGAATTTTAACATGATTTTATCATTGCTAATTACATCTTCAACAGGTACTACTACAATTGAGAAGTATGACCTCAGAACCAACAGTTGGATCCATATTGGCACTATGAGTGGTCGTAGACTTCAGTTTGGAGTTGCAGTTGTTGATAATAAACTTTACGTCGTGGGAGGAAGAGATGGTTTAAAAACTTTGAATACTGTGGAATGTTTTAATCCAGTTACCAAAACCTGGGTTGTGATGCCTCCTATGTCAACACATAGGCATGGGCTAGGTAAAATATTTAATGTTATATAATTTCTCAAAAATGTACGGGAAAGCTTTTCAAATTCAATATAGCAGCACTTTACTAGGACTTATTCCAGGAATTACAGCTTAAAAGTTCTGTGAAGGTTAGCAAACCTGAAGAGCCCATGGAAATTTTCAACTGTAAGATAGTGGTATATTTTAATTCTATGTCCCTTCCACCAACTTTTGAAAGGGTTCCATTTCAGAGAAGATAATGTTTTTCAGAAAGGATATTTTATGGAGAATATAAAAGGCAACAGAACACTTTCTCTAAGCTCAGTTGAGAGTGTAAAAGTTTTGACAATGGTAAAGTATTATAAGTTCTAGTTAGAAAATTATGCCTCTACCACAACAACCAAATTTGCGTTCACTAAAAGATTTTGAATTCAGGTCCAGGATAAATATATTTATGATTAGCACAGAGCTCTAAAGTATAATTAAATCAGAGGTTTCTAAGCAGTTTAAGACTGAGTAAGGTTGTGTAGAATATTGGGGAACTTTAGTTCTCCTGGGTATTTGTCAAGGTACATTCTTTATACTATGTTCCATGTGATTTAAATATTATTGTACTTGAAAAATATAGTATTTAACATTTTGTTTACACAATATGCTTTCAAAGTTCATTTTTAAAATTATTTGTAGGCAAACGTGTTTATGTGTGTGTTTATGACCATGAAAATGGTGCCTTCGAGATCAGAAGAAGGTTTCAGATCTCTTGGAGCTGGAGTTACAGACAATTGTGAGCTGCCAAACATGAGTGCCAGAACTTAACTCATCCAGTCCTTGACAAGATCAGGACCCACTTTTAACCACTGAGTTATTTCTTTAATTATCACAATAGACTTTCATATGGCTACTAAGTGTCAGCTCCTGGACTGGAATTTTCTCACCATTTCTTTGATAAGTTGTTTCTGCTAAATCATAAACAATGTAGTTATTATCTGTAATATCAATGTAATACTTACCCATGTGCATTTCCTGCAGAGAAATAAAAACAAGCTTTTAAAAATACCATCTAACAAATATTAGTAATCACATATGTGAAATGGATGTACAAAACACAATGAGAGTCTGATTAAGATGTAAGTGAAAAAAGAGGCCAATTCTAAGAGTCCTGAGGGACAGAGTGTGATCATTTATAATTTCAAACAAAAACTTACAGCTAAACTTCAAAAATGAAGGCCTAGTGAATTATCTCAAGGAAATAATTTTTTACCCTGTATTCAAATGAGAATTGAAAAAAAAAACATTCCACATTAAGCCTAAAAGTAGTAGTTCATTTTATGTTAAGCATCCTATCCTGTAGGTGTTTTCATTTTTAAAAAGTGCTGAAATTATGCCAGAAAAATGTTAGTTTCCATTTTAATTGCTTTCCTAGTATTATGCTCTCTACTTCTGTTGATTTTTGTTATACAAGAATGATAGTTTTCCATGATATATAGTGATCAGTGGAAGTTTTTCTATGATAAAAAACCCTATTTAGCCTCATATGAGAATCAATTAATTATTCACATGGGCAGAAAACTATTTCAGATACAAAATACAGTTCTTTAAAGCAGTTAGTTGCTTCTAAAGTGAAAATACATGTATTGCATAAGGCATACATAGATGATCCCTCATACTATGTTATCCTTTAGGTGTAGCCACACTTGAAGGACCAATGTATGCTGTTGGAGGTCATGATGGATGGAGTTATCTAAATACCGTAGAAAGATGGGATCCTGATGGACGTCAGTGGAATTACGTGGCCAGCATGTCAACTCCTAGAAGCACAGTTGGAGTTGTTGCATTAAACAACAAGTAAGCTTAAACATAAAAACTCTTTGCTACCAGACCATGCAGTATAGAGTTTCAGTATTATGATCATCAATCAATATACATTCTACACTATCAGAACATCCTTATTAGTGATTATAAAAGTCATTTAGTGGAAACTTCCATTCATTATGATGGAAAATAATTGTCTACAATAAATGCTTTGTTAAGTATTTTATAGACTTTCTCTGTTCAAAATTTGGTCCTGGAACCAGAAATATGAGCATTCTTTGGGACAAATATGGCATCTCAGCCTTGTCTCAAAATACTTAGAATCTGCATTTTAATGAGATTTTAATGAAGAAAAGTATATACATGTGAATTTGAGAAATACTATTGAAGATAACCATTTCCAATTTACCCTAAATGAATGGCACATTTTGCATTTCTATTTACCCTAAATATATAAAATCATTTGTCTGCCCATGTTTATGAATACGGTAGCTTTTTTGTTTAGTAATCTCTCCTCTGAGAGTTTAAGGTTCATAAGTTTAAATTCCATCTGGTTTTGCCCATCCTAAAGATTTACTTTTTCCTGATCCTGTGAAATCAAGCTAATAATCTCTAATGATGTTTCCAAGCATTGAATTAGTACCACTTAATTTTAATGGTTTTCTTTAGTTTTTAATTTTTTTCTTCTATCATTAAGATTATATTATAATTACATCATTTCTCCCTTCCCTTTCCTCCCACTAAACTGTCTCAGATAATTTTCATTTCTTTCTTTCAAATTTATGGCCTCTTTTTCATTCATTATTTTCATATTCATATATGTACATACATATATATATTACAAAATATAACCTGCTTAATCTGAATAATGTTACTTACATGTTTGTTTTCATAGACATGGAACCTCTCAAGGTAGCATATATAAGATAGCTTACATGATAGGAATTTCAGACAATAGAGTAATAGACCAGTGTCAAGAAGATCTATGTAATTCTGTACTACTATGCATAAAACATATAAACAAGCTCAGTAGAAAATCAGCACAGATATATTTTAGAACTCAACACAAAAAGAAATAGAAAATATTTAAAACAGAAATAGGTCCCTATCCATAATATTTTGAAGTTTCACATAATCCTAAACTGACTAATCTAACCTGGTGATATCAAGTGATTCAGTTCCATAATCACCTCTATACATCACACCAGACTCAAATCAACAACTTGAATTTGTTTTATTTAGTTTTACTGAGTTTCTGTTGTTTAAAATTCAGTGTGAAAGAAAGTTAGAAGCATATGGTTTAATAATGTTTATCATCTTTATTATTATAGTATAAAATTTAAGTTAAAATATTATATATTAAAATAATTGAGAGTTATAAGTCACTAAGGAAAGTTTAATAGCTACATTTTCTTCCTAAAAATAGTCCACCTTCTCAATTCTATTCTATTTCTTTAGTATATTTATATAAATATCTTTCAGGAAAAATATTTCATACTAAGTAGTTTATACATGACAGAATGTGTAAAGTGAAGCAGTTGGAACTTCTATAACTGCGACTTCATTGAAATTGATTGTTGGGACCGTATACAAAAATAAAACATTGTATACCTTCTGACTTTCTGCCCATAATTATTTTCCAGACCTTTAACTGTTAAGTTAAATTTACTTTAACAAAAATCAAAGAGGAATGTTTGGAGTAGACTAAGCTTTACCAAGTGCCATATATAAATACCCATTCATGAACCTAGCCTTTCTGTTGCAAATAGTGATAGATTAGAATATACATTATGAAGCATGAGAAAATAGAAATGCCTTCATTTTCATTTCTATAAGTGAATTTTGTGTGAATATGTGAACACACACATACATATGCACACACACACACATACACACACACACATATTTAAATGTCTCTATTTTTCTAGACTGTATGCTATTGGTGGGCGTGATGGAAGTTCCTGCCTCAAGTCAATGGAGTACTTTGACCCACACACTAACAAGTGGAGTCTGTGTGCTCCGATGTCCAAAAGACGTGGAGGTGTAGGTGTAGCAACACACAATGGATACTTGTATGTTGTAGGGGGACACGATGCCCCTGCTCCTAACCATTGCTCCAGGCTTTCTGACTGTGTAGAAAGGTAAGTCTTATACATGTGCTTATCTGGACTTTTCTTTAATAAGAAAAATTAGAAACTACCAAAATGTGATCTGATATGTCAGACTTTTAAATAGATTTGTTCTTTGTAACATTCTACACCTAGGTTAAACACAAAGTATTTTGTAAAAAGCCCTTAAAATTTAATATCAAACTTTATGAAATATATTTGTTTAGTTATTATAAAGTAGTGACACAAAAGAGATAAAAGAGTAAAGACATTTTATGAAAAGGTACCAATCAACTCATGAAATTCAAATCAAATTAAGTTTACTGTTTCTAAATTCAACTCAGTCTCTGAAATGCAAAAAAAAAATACCAAAAATATAGGCAGAATTTCCAAATAAAATTAATGTTCTGAACAACAACCTTACTTATTGCAATAAGTATTTCCTTGCTCAAAGCTAAGTTTGTAGATGATTGTTTTTACACGTTGCTCTTTGTGGGCCCACCCACCACCCAAATAAATACATGAAGACTTATTCTTACTTATGAATGCCCGGCCTTAGCTTGGTTTATTTTCAGCCAGCTTTTCTAACTTAAATTATCCCATTTTTCTTTAAATGTGTTTTGCCTCTGGGATTTTACCTTTCTCTATTCTATGTCTTTCTTTCCTTCTTATTCTGTTGGCTGACTGGGTGGCTGAGTGGCTCGCCCCTAGCATCCTCCTCTTCTCCTTTTCTTGATCCTCTTATTCTCTCTAACTGCCAGTCTCTCCTTTTTCTCTCCCTGCTTCGCTCTTGGCCATTCAGCTCTCTGTCAGACCAATCTTGTGTTTTAGGCAGGAAAATAACACAGCTTTACAGAGTTAAACAAATGCAACATAAATAATGTAACACACCTTTGCATCATTGAACAAATGTTCCACAGCATAAATGAATGTAACACATCTTAAAATAATATTCCACGACATAAGCTCTTTGAATGGAAACCATTGATTCAGATAAATGGCATGATATGTTGCTTAAAATAAAGATCATCTGTCTGTATTCTCTTTCAAAGTTGGCATCATGTGTGGGCACAAAAACAGTTAAAATAGTGTTAATTTATCATCAAATCATAAATTTTCAGTTGGATCTCAGAAGACACAGATGATTTAGAGAATATGCCCTTAATGAAATTCATGAAACAGGTAGAATTTGTACTTTGTAGACATAAATTTCTGTTGAAATGTCCTTGCTAATGCGCGTGCGCACACACACACACACACACACACACACACACACACACACACGTCACATATGATTGAAGCCATTACAGTAAAGAAAGAAAGGTTTTCTAGTTTGCTGCTTTGCTTCTCTGCTGACCAATCCTAACTTAGTAGAGGAAGGGACTTATTTCAGTTGAGATGAGAATAGATGAGAATGTGGAGGCAGAAGTGAAACAGAGACTGTGGAGGAACACTAACTGTCTTGTTCCCCATGGCTCACTAAGCTTGTTTTCTTATACAGCCCAGGTGCATCTGTCCTGGGATGACACTGCCAACATTGGTGTGCAATACCCCACATTAGTCATTAATCAAGAAAAAAAAATGCCCACAGACATGCCTTCAGGCCAATCTGATGGAGACAATTCCTTAATTGAGGGTCCCATTTTTCCAGTGATTCCAGTTTGTTAAATTGACAAAACTAACCAGCACAACAGGAAAAAAAAGTGCTTTATTTTTACAACATTATTATCTTTTGAAAAAACAATTAACTTGCCCATTATCCTGGATTTCTCTTAACCATTATTGAATACAGAAGCATTTACCTTAGATGGTTCCCAAACCATCAGTGTTCATTTTTTCTATAATGTTAATTAAAAATGAAGTTCAAGAAGTCAAAGAAATTTTCCCAATTATTCTATTATATGTGCAATGAGCCCATGATTAAGTCTCTTGTTTTCAAGATCACTAGAAATTTCCATTATAATTAATATATATTTGATATATCTGTCTATATAGACTGAAAAGATGGAGAAACAGAGATAAATGGTGCTATTTTAAATTGAATATGATGAACTAGTCAGCATGTTTCTTGATAAATATACTCCATGTCTTTACAGATTGTAAAAAAATAGCAATAATTTTATTTCCTTCTTAAAATTCCATATTTCCTGGCTTGGGGTATAGCTAAGTGGCTTAGCCAGCACACTTGTCAACCATGTTAAGAACCTAGATTCATTCAACCCTCAAGAATGCCAATAATGAAGAAATAAACCAAAACCATAACAATTCAACATTTTCTTAACTAGATAATAACCTGATAATATTAATATTTTGAGATTTAATTATGAATGAATAGAAAATCATTGAGATTTTATGTAAATATGTAAGGAAACCCCTCTGCAAGTTCTCACCCACCTGTTGTACATATAACTACTTTAACTCACCGCAGCCTCAGTTACAGTGTTACTTGGAAAATACAACACATAGAGGATCAACTGTAGATTTTCTTGATCTAGGTCTCAACATATCATAACAATGTAAAGTGACACAGTAAGGGCATTCAATAACATATAAGATACATAGAGGTTATCTTGATAATTTATAGCTTTCTGATAGTATTTAAATATTATTTAATTGATATCAATTCAGATACAAGTTAAAATGAGATATTTTGGATATCTATTGAAAAATTTTTAGATTAAAGGCTGTAATTCTAACATAATTAGTAAAGGTGATATATGAAAAAAACTTTAAATGTGCTTTTACAAATATGTCAATGTGATTAGAGAGCATTTCCTGTATACTTATATGAATTTGCTTAACTTTTCACACTTCTCAGATTCAATGTTATATAGTTTTAGCACACATTTCAAAACTGTAGAAAAGTTTTCTATAAAAAGTTTTAATACTGAATTTTTATAACTTATGAATTGAGTTGATTAAAGAAATGCATGGTACTAGGAAAGGAAATACTTCTTTCTCTATGCTTTCCACTCCATCTAGTGGTTAAAAAGAGTTATGTCCTGTACATGTTCTTAGATGAAAATTCTTTTGTCTTGTATAGCAAACCTACACTTGATATTGCTTTTCAATGTTTCTAATTATGTGTTTTACACAATAACACATTTTATTAATGCCCATTGATTTTCATTATAACATTACTGGATTTTGCCTCTCAATTTTCTTCCTAAATCTCTTAAGATATGATCCAAAAAGTGACTCGTGGTCAACCGTGGCACCTTTGAGTGTTCCTCGCGATGCTGTTGCTGTATGCCCCCTTGGAGACAAACTCTATGTGGTTGGCGGATATGATGGTCATACTTATTTGAATACTGTTGAATCATATGATGCTCAGAAAGATGAATGGAAAGAGGTATTCATGTAAAAATCTTCAAACTGGTATATTTCAGAATTTACGGAGTTTTTAAAGCCCAATTTTTGAATTAATTTCACGTTATTCCTCTGTACAGCCAGACCAGATCTTTTCTCAGTATACAAGTACCCAAGAGTCCTAGGTTCTGACTTTGGCTCTATTACTGTCTCATTGTTTGTTAACTCAAAGCAACAAGAACACTAACAGAGAATGGCAGTATAATTATATATGCCAAATTCTTGTGATCGATTATTTCATTTAATCCTCACAAAACCTTTGAGTAGTAGTACCATTAGCTGTTCACAGTTGAAAAAAAAAACCTGAGAAGATTGTCACCAATGTAAAATGTTATCCCAAAGCAACTGAACTTTCAGCTGAGATCTATTAGCATTCTATAGTCTATAATGATCTGAGCTGCAGTTTTCTTATTTTAGGACAAAGCAAAAGTTGGGCCAAAACATGTAAAAATTCTCTGAAGGTCAACATTCTCGGTTATGCTAAAGACAGTGTTTCTTTTTTGTTTGTTTGTTTGTTTTGTTTTGTTTTGTTTTAGGAAGTCCCTGTCAACATTGGACGAGCTGGGGCATGTGTTGTGGTTGTGAAGCTACATTGAAACTCTCATTGGCTAATGTAATGAAATGGATTTATTTCAAGAATGAAGAAGAAATATGATCTTTTATGAAGTTGATAACAAATTCAAATTCTGTTGTGTCATTTTCATGTATAGTTGAAATTGTTAACATTCGTAAGGCTGAAAAATGTGGATTACATGTTAGTGTTGCGTGTTATGTGCTGTCTCAGATTATAATCTAATGAGAAATCCAATAGGTTATGTTAGCCTCATTACCATAAAATGTTAAAGTACCTAACAAAAATTTGGCAGTGGGCAGTATTTGAAGGTGATGAATGCATTAACAATTTTCATCTAAGGATCTAAGAAGTAAAAACATTTCCTATTAAAGGTACTATACTGTCTGAAATAACTTAATATAAAAAAATGACAGAAGCCTTGAAGCATCAAGTCTGGTTTTAAACAATAGCTCACCTAGATAATAATACCTCACATTTGCCAAGAAGAAGGGGTTTTCTGTGTCAAAAATGAAATAGACTATTCATTGATATAATTTGCTATACTAATCACACTATGTCAAACTTTTTACAGGCTATTATTCTCAGCTTACTATCTGCCAAAATATGTGTATAGATTTTCTATTCCATGCTGTGGTGTGTTAGTAGATTCATTTGCAGTAAAATATCATAATGTCGCCTATACAATCTATATTCTGTAACAGTGAATATCATATTGATACAAACTGTGCCTGAGCTTCAGAATGTGAGGGCCTCACTTGTACAGAAATTAATTCTCTTCTCAAGCATTTAATGTGTTCTCTATAAACACCTTCCATAAAGTTAAAAGTTGATCTAAACAATTCTAAAGATTATAGTTGAGAATATGATGCACAGTGTTAATACTTGGGAACACCAAAATGTCTAATACGTACAGTCAATTCTAAAACTACTCTTTACCTATCAATACCTGATTTTCTTTCAATTTCATAATCATGTTTACCCAGTAGTAAATGATAAGGACACATGTACTACAAATCTACGCTTTTGAAAGTAAAAAATAAAAAGACTATTTGAGTAGTATTTTAGCTTTTAACTGTATTTTCATTTATTCTACCTAATGATTAAACAATATGGTGAAATATTGAAAACTCACGTTTATGAAGTTAACTTTTCAAGTAAGTGTTCCATTTTAGAATTTCTATAATATCTTCTCTTGAATGAACTTTGTATTGTAGAATATCAAAGCAACCAACAAAATCCAGAGAGATGCTTATAAAACGTACTACTCCTACCTATTAATTCTTTTTAAATCACAGCCTAAGTTGCACAAAGGTATTTGTACTTTGACAAATTGAATTTAAATAAAATCTTTCCCTCTGGTTCTATAGACTGTGCTTTTAGAATACGCCGAGTGCATGTTGAATGATCCTTCTGAGGCTGTAGTGCCTCGATAGCTAAAATATTTGAATGTTAATGTACAGTTCCCCTCCTTTGTTTCTTATTTTGTCTCTAATTCTCAACAGAGAGCTACAGATGTTTCTACATCTAGAGGTGAGACAGAGAGGCTGTCTTACACAAATAAAACACATAAGACCTTGCTGGATTTTACTGTTTACTGTTAGCATATTTTAATTATCCATAATAATGAGTTGTCTTGTGATATTTCCTACATTTACATAATACATGTTGATAATATTCATCCTTGAGCTACCATCTCCTTTCTTCTTTCACTGATACTAATCTCCTCTCTCTCCTTAGCTAGGTCTTCCTTTCATGACTTTTGTATTTGCCTTTTATAACTCATTGTGACCAAATGAGTTCCATTAGTGCTGTTTACAGTAGCATGGGTGAGAGGTTGGTTAGATGTTTTAAATTAACATTTTTTTATCAAATCAATGTGAAAGTACAAATATCTCAGCCTTTAACCCCATCTTGCAGTTTAAGGCGCCCACTGAAGTAAGGTTCTGAACAATTTGGTAAGCTACATAAAAATGGCCTGTTGTTTAGCACAGATTGTCAATATTACTGTAATGATTACATGGTATCAACAAACTAACTGTGCCCATACTAATGCCTAATCAAACAAACAGACAAAGAATACCATGTTTTTTGTCCAGCTTGCTATTTTTCTATTTAAATGCTTATTGACTTCAAGGAGAAATGCACATGACACCTAGGGCTACCACTTCACAGCTGCATTTGAAAATTATGCTTGGCCACTCTATCCTAGAATGAACTCAAAATGAAGTCCAAAAATCTGAGCACATGTGACCAATATGTATAGAGACCTACAGTGACCTAGAACACAAAAAGCATAGCTCTATTTGTCTCAGTGAAACATAGCTGGGAAATGGAGTGAAGACAGTTCCTTCTTTCCAGGTATTCATGGAGATCATCTATCAGTATAATTTAGGCAGACTTAGGTAGAGACTAATGTCTTAGTTACTGTTCTATTGCTGTGAAGAGACACCATGATCAAGGTAATTTGTACAAAAGAATATATTTAATTTGGTGTTTGCTTACAGTCTCAGAGGGTTAGTCCATTTTTGTCATGAGGAGGGAACAGACAGACATGGTGCTGGAGAAGTAGCTGAGAGGTTTTTATGCTGGTCCACAAGCAGCAGACAGAGATGGGGAGAGGGAGAGGGAGAGGGAGAGAGAGAGAGAGAGAGAGAGAGAGAGAGAGAGAGAGAGAGAGAGAAACTGGGCCTGGCCTGACATGGGCTTTTGAAAACTCAAAGCCCACTGCCAATGACACATCTGCTCCAATAAAGACATAACTACTCCAACAAGGCCATATCTCCTACATCATTCCAAACTGTTCACCAACTGGAGATTAAACATACACATATATGAGCCTTTGGGGATCGTTCTCATCCAAACCACTACAGGAAATGTTTTATTAATTAATATATTCTTTCAACAAGCATATGAATGCATACATTTAAACACTACAATTTGTAGACACAAATATTGCTTCTCGATACACACACATATAGATAGATAGATAGATAGATAGATAGATAGATAGATAGATAGATAGATATATTGTTACATTATAATGGGTGACTATGGGGCATTTCCCCACCAACCCTACAGTTCCCCAGAGTTTTTTTTTTTTTTTGAGTGAGAACACCAGGAAATATTAGATAGAAGGATTTAGAATGTGGAGATAAACAGGTAGAAAATACAGGATAGCCTCGAGAGGGGATGGAACCTATTCCAATGGGCCCTGACTGTATCTGCCCTAAGGTATTTATAGAAATGCCAAGGGGGTGGAGCAAAGGACCTCCCTCCAGCACAGCCAAGTGCAGAACATCTCAGCCACCTGCACTCAGGCCCGTGGTCCTAATCATCCTCTCTACATAGACCTGTTGGGTAAAGCCATGAGGAACCTGAAAACGGGCTCCCACAGGTGACAATTCCACTACAACACAGGCTAGGAAATACAAAATCCAGTGCCAGAAATGGGTTACCTCTTTTGGAATTGTTTGCCTGTGGCATCCTATAGACCTTACCCCAGAATAGACAATAAGATTCTGATGGTATGCTGATGGTATCACACATATGAGTCATAAAATTTAGAGAAATCAATCTGGTACTGACCTAGAAGCTTCATTTCTATTCTCTAGCATTCAGATTGCTGAGAGGTTCTATGCAAGTTACCAGAAGAGAAAACCGTCTTACTCAGCTGTGAACCCTGTAGGATATCATAATTACTCACATAGCAAGATAAACCCATTGGTGAAATAGTGGCACAAATATTACAGGGAATAAGCAAACATTTTCTGATTGGATTACTGCCCAATCCACAAGATGGACCCCATACCTGGCACCGATAATGCGACCAAAAATTAGCTAGAAAATATAAGTCTCTATGAGAGAACTTACTATTATCTTGCTGCTAAATGGACTCCTAATGACTTCTGACTTTAACTACAAACTGGTATATCTCTCAATCCTCATAGAGAAGCTTCTTTTTGTAAGAGATACTGATATGCAGTAAGATCTGTAACATATCCACATGTGGAAAATTAGAAACTGTTGAATGCTTAGCCATAGGTAGAAAATTTACATCCTACACCATCCTCCCAAGTCTCAAGACTCTTGGAAGAAGAGGAGACAGATATACAAGAGCCAGAGGTGGTGGATGACTGCAATGAAATGGTGTTTCCTGAACCAATAGGAGAGTTACACATATGATCTCCCAGTGTTTGTGACAGCATGCTCAAGAACTTCACAAGATCAAGTCAACAAAATCTGATCATGGAGGGCAAAAGTGGAGACAAAGTCCCTAGCCAAGGAAAATTGACCATTGATAACTTCTGAAATAAGGAGAGTCAGTTTTCTTTAGGGGTGTGGCTCCTGGTAAATCTTTGATTTACTGCACCAAAGGAGGTAGCCCCAAACCTAGTACAGTGCATTCTATTCACTAGGTTTGGAAGAAACAAAAAGAATATGAAGTTGTGTAGGTAGAGAGGTGTGGGTGGATCTGGGAGGAGTTATATGGTCTATGGTTAGTCACAAAACAAGAGAAATAGTATGAATGTGTGAGAGAAATTTGTGGGGAAGAGATTCACTCACAGGAGTGATAGGGAGGTAGAGGTGGGAGTCATGAATGTGCATTACACACAGGCAAAACTATCTGAAAGCAAGTTTAATTGATAGAAAATATTTAAAAGATTTCTATAGTCAGGAAGAATTATCTTGAACTACAGTGGAGGGTATTGAAGTGAGACTAGTCTTACTTTAAAATAAGCCTGAAATAAGAAAATCAGATGGAGATCTTTAGAAGCCATACCTTCACAAATCTTCACAATTCCATTTGTCTTAGTTCTTCCAATTCTACACTAACAAAATGTGGTTCAGAAAGTCTATCTGATCCTATATGACACTTCTGGCCAGCCCAATGCACATTAATTTGCTTGACTGAGCAATTGTCAAAGTCAGTGAGAAACAGATAACTCTTTTCCTCTAATCACAAGATGGCTCTTGGTTTTATTCATTGTAGTATGTCCAAAGCATGTCATGGTTTCTAGTATAAAAATGGTTTTCAATAAACAGATATTCAACTCAATAAATAAATACATCTTGTAATTGTATCAAAGGCCTTGTATTTTATGACGATTGGATCCAATTAATAGCACTGGAAGAATATGTAGATAGAAGTGTCACATCCTATAATACACATTCAAATTAAAAATGGAGAAATGGATGTGAACAGTGTAAGAGTTTTGGAATGTAGAAGAATGTTGTAAAATTTTGCCTTCTGGATATGATTTGCAATCATGAACACACAGTAGCTCTGGTTTATTGCACAAGAATACACAAAGATAGGAAAGGTATTAGTTGCGAAGTAGAAGAGAATCAGCAGAAGTAGGTATAGATGAATTTCTAAACAGTCTTATTAAATAAGAAACACAAACACAGAAGTAATAGCTGAAGAGATCAGAGCAAATAGCCAAGACTAGCCTTAGCTTACCACCAGCAGTAGCTTCCACAGAGAGAGAGTTTCTTCCTGTCTGACCTATGCTTTTATTGCCTTTCTGTTCTGCCTTCTCATTGGCTCTAAGTCCAGCCACATGACTTCCTCGTCACTGCCTGTCTACACAGACCTCCAGGTCTCTATGGTTGGTATTGAGATTAAAGGCTCATGTAACCATGCTTGACTGTGTCCTTGACCACACAGAGACTCTGCCTGCCATGTGATCAGATTAAGGACGTGGGCTACCACCACCTGACTTCTGTTAATGGCTTTTTGACCTCTGATTTCCAGGCAAACTTTATTTATTAACATACAAATAAAATATCACATTTCAGCACAAAGTATCATCATATTTCCCCTTTTTATTCTAATAAAAAGAAAAAAGTTATAACTAATATAAGAAAAACTATATACAATTAAGTACAATAACTACATACAATATATAAAAGCAATAGATACCTCAACAATGTCTAATCCATTTGCATTTGACAAACTCAGAGAAAATATTACATTATCTATCCTATTTTGGTAAGTCCAAAATGTACCTGATTCAGTTTTTATCCTAACTTGTATTACTAACAGAGAACTATCTTATAATGTCTTTTAAATTTATACACTTACACCTCTTTAGTGAGTTTCTTTTCTGAAAATTTTAACAAGGAAAACTATAACTATAACTAATCTTTAACTAACTATAACTATAACTATCTAATCTTCAACTCCCTCAGAGACCCAAGAAGGAAATAATATTACCTAGTAAGACAGGAAGTGTAAGCAAGTGGCCTTCAAAAAAATGTGAGTTGACAGAAACAACCAGCTGCCTGGACAGTCACCTGAGGTTTTTGTACAACATTGTGGCATCATCTTCAGCATATAGGCTTAGCATATCTGACAGACTCATTTGTGAAGTAGGATGTACACAAGGCCTACAGTTTGACCTCACATTTGGTGAGAGTAGTTCATGTACCAGATAAACCTGAATTCTACCAGTGTCCTGTCATGATTTAAGATTTTAAATTCTAGAAATTGTTGGTGTTTTTTGGAATTTAGCTGTCCATTCTTCTTGGCTTGTGGGTGGCTTCATCTCGACATCCTGTTCTTTTCTGCATCCCATTCTTCTTATAGCCATGACTAGCCTTAGCTTAGCCCCAACAGTAGCTTCCACAGATAGAGAATTTCTTCCTGTCTGACCTGTGCTTTTATTGCCTTTCTGTTCTGCCTTCTCATTGGCTCTAAGCCCAGCCACATGACTTCCTTGTCACTGCCTGTCTACGCAGACCTCCAGGTCTCTATGGTTGGTATTGGGATTAAAGACTGTGTCACCATGCTGGCTGTGTCCTTGACACAGAGACTCTGTCTGCCATGTGATCAGATTAAGAGCATGGGCTACCACCGCCTGACTTCTGTTAATGGCTTCCTGACCTCTGATCTCCAGGCAAACTTTATTTATTAACATACAAATAAAATATCACATTTCAACACAAATAAAGTATCACCACAAGTAGGTGGGGTATAAAAAGGGGCTTTAGTTGTAAATATGATCACAGTATATTTTAAACATGTATGAAGTTGTGAAAACAGGAAAGGTAAAACATACTTGAGAAGACAAAATTAAATGGTATATTGACCAGATTTGAAGAATTGTCTCTGAATTTGTTTTACATCTTTGAACCCTGAAGTTTCCAAGAAGTTTACTTATAAATATACTTTAAGGAATGAATTTATTGTGGATATCTAATTATAGAGTACCTGAATGAGTCAAAAATTCAGCTTAATATTACATTAAAAGCAATTTAATTTCAAACTAGAATTTAAATTTTTAGTGAAGCCTGATATCAAATATGTTACCCAAAAGTTTCTCTCAGTTGAATACAGGTATTTTGAAGATATTTTAATAAAATTAAAATTAAAATCTGAAACACAAAACTACAGTAATATAAGATGAAAAATAAAAATATTAGATACATAGATAAGCTCAAGAAAAGTAAAATCAAACCACTTGGAACATGAAGAAAAGTACATTCACATGGTATTAGAGTTAATCTTGCAATTAATGAACTCAGTCACACATTCTGAGCACATGGGTTCTTAGTGCTAGTGCACATTTAGGTCATAAAATCTGAAGAGAGTTGCTAGATGAATAAAGTATGTTTTCAGAAAGGGAAACATTAAATACTAAATGTGAAAATTCACTGAAAAGGTGAACTAATAAATGAGGAAGAGCTAAGTAAGAGACCTAAATACATTCCCCAGACTATAGCAATGAAGATTAAAATTGTAAATATAAAAATGTTCAGACAGCAAATAAGATGACTCCATGACTAAAAGAATGTATAATCAAATTTGATGACATAATTTATATCTTTGAGACCTATATGGTATAATTAGAGAACTAACTCTTTCGAGTTGTCTTCTAACTTTTACATGCATAAAAGAGCATGCAACACAATAAAAAATAATGTAATTTTAAAATATTTTGATGAATAGAAGATCTAACTAAAATAATTTATTTTATGTATAACACCAAACATATAATCCATGAAATAAAAGTTGTATTTCATTGGATTAAAAAATACTTCTGTCTAGAAGATATTATAAAGAGAATGAAAACAAAAGCAACAGGGTAGAAGTAAATATTTTCAAAAAACATTTGGAAAAGATAACTATCCAAAATATACAAATAACCCTTAAAATCAACAATGATTAAAATAATTGTTTTCTTAGTTTGTGAATACCCTAAACACAGTGGTTTATCAAATAAGATATTTATTTGTTATACTGATTGATAAGAAAATGCCTTGGTTAGGGTGCCAGCATGATATAATTTTGGTGAGGGCTCTTTTTCTGCTTTAAGACTGCCAATTTCTCCCTAAATCCTAACAAAATGGAAAATAGAAACATGTTTTTTTCAGAGTTCTTATAAGAACATTCATTCCATTAAATACAGCTGTATCCTCATGGGATCACACTTGTTTTTAAAAGACCTCCCTTCCTAATATCATTACAAATAGGAAATAGGACTTCAATGTGTATGTAGGTAAGAGGTATATATACTCTTACATATTTAAGGCATGATTCTCTAGGACATATGCCAATGTCACATCTAAAATGGTTATTCCATTAGAACTGCCACAGACACTTAATACTTTGTAGATTCATTTCAAAATTCTGAAGTCTAACATTTTATCTAAACATTTAAATCAGATTTGGGGAGAATCAAGATATGCTTTATCCTAAGGAAAAAAATTCATTTTCATCAATGAACCTATGTAACCAACCATAAGTTGTAATAAGTTTCCTTTGGTTCAGCTGTTTATACTTAAAAATACTTTCTAACTGGAATACCCATGTGCCACATCCTGCTGGGACTGAGGTAGTAGATTAATACTCTCCTTCCTGTCTTTCAATACAATCTCTCCAGTCTCATCCCCAGCCCTGTAGCAGCCTGTTAACATGTGTCCCTCCTCTCACCCTACCTCCATTTCATGAGGACTCCTGACAAACCCTGATGCTGAACCAGCACTGGTTTTACCTGTGGACCAAAAAGGAAATTCCCCATGACACATAATAATAATAATGACCCAGAGACCTAGGATAGAACTAAGCATGACTGGAGAAAAAAATAATGTCACTATAATGATGCCTAACAATATTCTGCTATAATCATAGATTGGTGCCTAGATCAATTATCATCATAGAGGCTTCATCCAATAACTGATGGAAACAGATGCAAGCACACAGCTGCTGTGGAATAATGCTTTTGTAAACTGTGAAGATGTTTTGGTCTCATTGGTTTAATAAAGAGCCAACTGGTCATTAGCTAGGCAGAAAGATGTACTGACACATGGTAGAGCGGAAATAAGGTATATTGGTTAATTTAAGTTGACAGAGATAGCAACAAGGCTAAGCTATTGGCTGAGCATTTATAATTAATAACAAGTCTCTGTGTGGTTATTTGGGGAGCCAGCAGTCCTGACTGAAAACTCTGCCTATACACAACTAAACATTAGGTGGAGCTCAGGGAATCCTGCAGAAGAGGTGGACAAAGGATTGTAGGAGCCATAGGGGTCAAGGACACGACAAGAAAATGGCCCACATAACCAGGGCTCACAGGGGCTCACAGAGACTGATTTAACAACCAGGGAACCTGCATAGGACTGACGTAGGCCCTCTGCATATGTTATAGTTGTGTAGTTTGGTCCCCTTGTGGGACTCCTAACAGTGGGAGCAGGGGCTGTCTCTAACTCTTTTACTGGTATTTGGGATGCTATTCTTCACACTGCATTACCTTGCCAAGACTTAATATAAGGGGAGGTAACAAGTCTTACTGCAACTTGATATGCCATATTTTGTTGATATCCATGGGAGACCTGTGGTTTCCTGAAGAGTAACAGAGGAGGAGTGGATTGGGGAAAAGGCACAGAAGGGGTGGAAGGGGAAGGCATTGGAGGAGAGGATAAAGGGAAAACTGTGGCTGGGATGTAAAATAAATACACTAATAATACAGAACAAAGTAAAAATTATTAGACTATGCAAAGGGGAAAGATTAAGTAACATCTAAAAGCAGGCTAATTAGAATGACATCTGACTTCTCAATTGAGACTCCAAAAGCCAGAAGGACCTGAACAGACATTCTTCAAACTCTAAAAGACTATACTACTATACCCAGCAAAACTATAAATCACAAAATAAGGAGAAAGAAAATCATTCCACAGTAAAAATCAAATTTCTATCTGCAATTTGAGCTTTACCAAAAGTGCTAGAAGGAAAACTTCAGTGCAAAGAGGTTAACCACACCCATAAAAATACAAGAAATATATGATTACAGACCGGTTAATCCAAAGAAGAGGGAAAACTCGGACCATAAGAACAAGATAACAGGAATCAATAAACAGTGCTCACTGACAACTTTAAATATTAACAATCTCACTTTCCCACTAAAAAGACACAGAAGAACAGACTGGATTAGAAAACAGAGTGCATCCTTCTGCTGCTTCCAAGAAACACACCTTAACATAAAAAGGATAGCCATCACCTCAGGGTAAAAGGTTGGCAAAAATATTCCAAGCAAACAGATGCAAGAAACAAGCTAGTTGAGCCATTTTAATATCAGATGAAATAGATTTCAAAATTAATCAGAAGAGATAGAGAAGGACACTACATAATCACCACAGGAAAAATCCACCAAGAAGATATTGCAATTTTAAATATTTATGCACCAGACACAATGGCATGCAAATTTGTAAAAGGCACACTACTGTAGCTTAAATCACATATTGATCCTCACACAGTGATTGTGGGGGACTTCAATACTCCACTCTCTCCAATAAATAGGACATCAGTCAAAAACTAACCAGAGAAATGCTGGACTTAAGTAACATCATAATTCTAATGGACAGATATTTACAGAATTCAGTGGCATTTTTGCAGACCTTTTGTCTCATACGTCTTTGCTGGGACAAATTTTGTCTTACTGGCCTTTTGCTTATATATTATAGTTTCCAGTTTTGTGCTTTTAATGTGTGTGTGTGTGTGTGTGTGTGTGTGTGTGTGTGTGTGTGTGTGCATGCACACTTTCCTTTGCTTTTTCTTTGTGCTTTGTTATTTTTATTTTGGTTTGTTTATCTGTCTGTTGTTTTTCTAAACAGAGAAAGAAAGAAAAGGCCTGGAGATGGGTAGTGGTGGTGGGGATTCTGGGAAGACTTAGAGGAGGGGGAATGGAATCACAATACAATGTTTGAAAATTTTTTATATTTATTCATTTTCAAATATATATAATATATATACATATATATGATGGATAGGTATATGAGAGACAGTCCCTTCTCAAATAGAAGTAGCGAAAATGAGATAAGTGACAGATTCCAAATACCAATTATAAAATACAAAACAAGCCGGGTGGCAATTGTACACGCCTTTAATCCTAGCACTTAGACAGAGCCAGGCAGATCTCTGTGAGTTTGAGGCCAGCTTTGTCAACAGACTGAGACCCAAGACAGGCACCAAAACTACACAGAGAAACCCTGTCTTGAAAAACAAAACAAACAAATAAATTCCTACATTGGATCTTGAAGTCCAGAGTACAAATATTTCACAACTTATGACAGTATTATTTCTTACTAATTCATCATAAATTGAAAACATCCAAGGTACGAATACATATAATGCCCCTAACCTACTAAATATCAAAACATTAACACAATGAATAATAGAATATCAACTACTTATATTTGTGATCATGTAGCTGCCTGGAAGTTGCAGTTCTCTGCTGCTGTCTTGCCTTTCAGATATTAGAAATATATATGCGTAATATGTGTATATAGGCTGGAAACAGACAGTAGCCTAAAACTTAAAGTATGGATTCCACTTTATGCATGTTACTTTTACACCATCAATAAATAAAAAACAGATATCAATCAACCATTATAACACTAGTGGCATCTACAAACATCTTTGCTGAGATGCTTTCACCTCTAGGCCATCAGTCTAGAGATTTCACAATAGACACAGAGTGCAAGAGACTTATAACCTTCCATAACTATTGAGAGTAGTAGTCACATCCTTCAGACTTATTGTATTAGATTTCTCACCTTCTGAAACCTGTAGTTCTGTCTTTACAGATTTTGTGGTAGGGACCTACATCATGTAATTCCATTTATATTAAATGTTTATAACTGAAAAATCACTGAAAAAATTGGGCTGGAGGTAAAGGCTGGCTAAAATATGGGATATAAAAGAATGTGTTTGAAATCTCTTTGTAAAATTACACAGATCTACAGTTCCATTTTGGTTGTGGTTAGGTAACTCTACAAATAACATTTTACAAACGCAAGTTCTGTCATTTAAATGATTTATTATCTTAGTCTGTACATTTCATTCTAAAAAACATAAATTCATTAAAATTGTATTATGATGTTCTGTTTCTTATTGTTTGAGAGAATCAGGCTGAATCACAAGTTGCTGACATTTCTCATTTAGCTGAGTGGTTACAGAGATATCAGTGCCTAACACTCACCAATCTTGTTCAAGGGACTATTTCTGGCTTTTCTTATGTAACAATCTAAATTATACTCCCAGTCCGAAATTATCAGAATAATATAATTAACATCGAAAGATTGGTAGATGTACATATAAGAAAAAGGGATTCAATAAGAAGACATGTTAAATTACAAGTAGGTTTTCCTAGGTCTCCAGTTAAGTTGGTAAAGATACCAGATAAAGATACCATGGACTTAGAAAGAAAACATCATGAGAAGAAGATTGCTGATAAAACAAAATAGTCTAAGTGTGTGTGTCTGTCTGTCTGTCTTTCTGTCTGTCTGAGTGTCTGTGTGTCTGTGTGTCTGTGTCTGTGTGCTAGTCACAGGAAGATCTTGTCACATTTTCAACTTCTTTGCGTCTTATGAGCAAAAAGACCCCTCGCTTAAAATTAAGAATCCCATAGCAAATAGAATGTACGAAGTTCGGTGCGCCATTTAGAATTATGCTGACTATAGACAACAGTTACACACTATATTTCAAAATGCTAGAAAAATTTATTGCTCTGATCATTTTTAAATTTTTTTCTCATCCAAATTACTTCTCTTTTTTGCAATTAAAAAATCCAAAGATATGCTTATAAAATGTATTCTTCCTCCTCCTACTATTATTTTTTTAAAGCACAGTATAAATTGCACAAAGATATTTGTAATTTGAAAAACTTGAATTTAAGTAAAACCTTTCCCCTCTGGTTCTAAAGACTGTGCTTTTAGAATATACTGAGTGCATGCTGAATGATCCTTCTGATGCTGTAGTGCCTCTATAGCTAAAATATTTGAATGCTAATATCCTATTTGGGTTTTTTGTCTATAATTCTTTTTTATTTTGTCTAAAATACTCAACAGAGAGCTGTAGATGTTTCCATATCTTGAAGTGAGATAGACGTAGAGAGGCTATTATACACACATAAGACATATAAGACCTTACTTGAGTTTTAATTATCATATATTAATTATCCATAATAATGAGTTGCATTGTAACATTTCCTACATGTACATAATATATGTTTATAATACCCTTTTTTAACCCTCTTTTTTCCTCCCTCACTCCTACTATTATCCTCCCTCTTCTAATCTAGCTGTTCCTACTTACGCGTGTTTTGTGTTGCTTTTGCGACCAAATGAGTTCCATTAGTGCTGTTTACAACAGTGTATGTGAGGGGTATATGTTTTAAAATAACATTATTTTAATCAAATACATGCAAAATTAGAGATAACTCAGCTTTAACCCCATCACATAGTTTGAACAGCCAAAATAAATAATGTTGATGTGTGTGTGTGTGTGTGTGTGTGTGTGTGTGTGTGTGTGTGTGTTTGTAAATATGTGTATGTATTTTCAACTCCCTGTCTTGGGGGCTCAGGAAACATTACCTTGGTAAAGGACATTAAAAGAACATAAGTTCCTATCCAGAAAATTATCCATTTCTTTTAGATTTTCCAGTTTTGTGGAGTAGAGGTTTTTGAAGTATGACCTGATGATTATCTGGATTTCCTCAATGTCTGTTGTTATGTCCCCCTTTTCATTTCTGATTTTGTTAATTTGGATGCTCTATCTCTGTCTTTTGGTTAGTTTGGATAAGGGCTTGTCTATCTTGTTGATTTTCTCAAAGAACCAACTCTTTGTTTCATTAATTTTTTGTATTGTTCTCTTTGTTTCTATTTTTTTTTTATTTCAGCTCTCCATTTGATGACTTCCTGGCATCTATTCTTCCTGGGAGACTTTGCTTCTTCTTGTTCTAGAGCTTTCAGGTGTGCAGTTAAGTCACTAGTGTGAGATTTCTCCAACTTCTTTATGTGGGCATTTAGTGCTATGAATTTCCCTCTTAGCACTGATTTCATAGTGTCCCATATGTTTGGGTATGTGGTGTCTTCATTTTCGTTGATCTCTAGGAAGTCTTAGAAACCCCATCCAATGACTGAGGAAACTGGATGCAGAGATCCACCGTCAGGCCCCAGGTGGAGCTCTGGGAGTCCAATTGGCGAGAAAGAGTAGGGTTTATATGAGCGAGAACTGTTGAGACCAAGGTTGGATAAAGTACAGGGACAAATAGCCAAATGAATGGAAACACATGAACTATGAACCAATGGCTGAGGGGCCCCCAACTGGATCAGGCCCTCTGAATAGGTGAGATAGTTGATGGCTTGATCTGTTTGGGAGGCATCCAGGCAGTGGGACCGGGTCCTGTGCTCAGTGCATGAATTGGCTGTTTGAAACCTGGAGCTTAGCAGAGACGCTTGGCTCAGCCTGGGAGGAGGGGACTAGACCTGCCTGGACTGAGTCCACCAGGTTGGTCTCAATCCTTGGGGGAGTTTTTGCCCTGGAGGAGATGGGAATGGGGGATGGGCGAGGGGGAAGGGGAGCGGGGTGGGAGGTGGGAGAACAAGGGAATCCGTGGCTGATATGTAACATTAAATTACATTGTAACATAAAGTAAAATAAATTTAAAAAAAGAAAAAAAAAAAAAAAAAAAAACGTAAGTTCCAGATAATGGGGAAGAGGGCTGTGAAATACATTGTATTCTGTACATGACAGGGTTTTTTCACTCATGAGTTCACAGCAACTACACGAGATTATTAAAGTTTAAACAGACAAATTTCCAACATGTATGGGGAAGGGTACAGAAATAATAGCCCTTGATGAAAAGCTACTGGTATTTAGTGGCTACAAGTAGATGATGAGCCATTTTCTTCCTTATAAGAGTATAGCTCAGCCGGGCGTTGGTGGCGCACGCCTTTAATCCCAGCACTCGGGAGGCAGAGCCAGGTGGATCTCTGTGAGCTCGAGGCCAGCCTGGGCTACCAAGTGAGCTCCAGGAAAGGCGCAAAGCTACACAGAGAAAACCCTGTCTCGAAAAACCAAAAAAAAAAAAAAAAAAGAGTATAGCTCATACAGATGTCCTTGTGTGTTGCTTATGTTCCAGTCCATGACCCCACAATCATTTGCTATGTGCATATTGTGTAGAACACTTGGTGGATTCAGGGGAATATAAAAATCAATACAAAAATCAATACAAAAAATTAAGAAAACATGAAGTTAGGAAGAAGACATGTTTGGGAGAGTATGGGGAAACTGAAGGAGTTGTGGTGGTTTGTGTGATCAAAATAATTCTCAAAAATAAGCAAAAATATTATTGGAAAATCATACATGGATTCGCAAAAAAACCCAAAATATTATTGGATAATAATATCCATTCTATGTCACTGTTGTAGAATAAGGTACCTGAAAATTTTATTACAACAAAGATTAACTACATAACACTTTTTGAGAATCATATATACAGCAGAAACTTGAGTGATTGGTTTTAGTTCAGAGTCTTTATGCTATAGACAAACTGTAATCTTTGATTGAATTACTTTAAGGTTTGATCTGAAATACATTCTAGGATCTGATAGACCATGAAGAAGAGGGACATTGACTTAATGGTTTCTGTGAAGTAAATAAATAGACTTCTATTGCAAACAAAATAAAACAAAACAAAACAACAACAAAAACCAGAAATCATTTATATTTGTTATCATTCATTAAATTTTCATTAGATGTACATATTTATGGACATTTACTGCTAGTTGTAGCTCTTGATTAGACTTGGAATGAAATGGATGAGTCTGGATGAAAAAGAATGTTTAATAATTCTGCTCCAGAATTACTGTGGAAGAATGCAGATGCAGATGCATTTATAAACCTTTGAAGCTCTTTAGCCTATACTAGAAGGTGAAGATGAAGGAGTTGAGCTGGTGATTGTCACCAGAAATTTCATCTTAACATTCTTATGCCTTCACAGCTCATTTTTCTTCACATTGTACTTTTGTAATTTTGACACTGATTCCAGGAGACCACAAGAAGCATTGTGGCCCTCTGGTTAAAGCAAGGACTTGTGGTGGCCAGATGATCACTGGACTTTTGGCTAAAGTCCAACACATAGTAGTTCCAGTGGGTCCCAGAACTCAACCTGTTCCAGTTCCAGAATATATAATGTGTATATTATATATATATGTATATATTATATATATGTGCATATATATATATAATATTATATATACATACAAGTTAGTGGATTTCTCACATTGGTTCCCTGACAAGTGCGGTGAGGGCAATTATGGTTGGAAAGGTCAAATAGAAACCATTGCAGTTGATTCTGTCAGGCAAAATACCGAACCAAACACAATGTGACATCTCAGAAGGAATTGTAGAAATTTGTGTCACCATCAAGGACTTGAAAGATGCAGGCATTGGTTCCCACCACATTTCCTTTTTACTCTTCTATGTGGCCTATACAGAAGACAGATGGATCATTGAGAATGTCAGTTAGCTATTAAAAGCTTAATCAAATATTGAGTTTGATTGCAGCTACTGTACCAGATGTGGTGTCCTTTCTCGAGTTTATTAACACATCTATTGTAGATGGTATGCACTTATTGATCTAGCACATGCCTTTATCTAGGTGTTTAGAAAACGACCACCTGAAGCAATTTGCTTTCAGTAGAAAGGCCAGCAATATATCTTTACAGTTACCCTAAGGCTATATTAATTCTCCAGTCCTATTTCATAATTTAGTTTGAAGAGATTCTGATTGTATCTTCTACAAAATACAAAATTGGTCCACTATATTGATGACTTTATCCTAATTGGACCAAGTGAGCAGGAGGTAGCAAACACTTTGGACTTGGTAAGACTTATCCATGTCAGAGGATGGAAAATGAATCCAAAAAAAATTCAAAGAACCTCTATCACAATGAAATTTTAGGAGTCCAGTGGTGTGGGGGCATGCAGAGATATTCCTTCTAAAGTGAAGGATAATCTATAACACCTGGCCTCTCCCATCACCCACAAATAAACACAATGGTCAGTGGTCCATTTTGGATTCTAGAGACAACATATTCTTCACTTGGGTGTGTTACTATAGCTTATATACCAAGTGACTCGAAAGGTGCTAGCTTTGAGTGGGGCCTGGAACAGAAGGATCTTCAACAGGTCAAGGCTGCTGTGTAAGCTGCTCTACCATTTGGACCATATGATCCAGCAGAACCGACGGTACTTGAAGTGTCAGTGGCAGATAAGGATGCTGTTTGGAGCCTTTGGCAGCCTCCTAGAGGTAAACCAAAGGAGACCTTTGACATTTTTGAGCAAGGCTCTGCTGTCTGTAGTCTGCAAACAACTATTCTCTCTTTAAGAGACAACTCTTGCCCTACTATTGGACCTTAGTGGAAACTGAATGTTTGACAATGAGCCACCAAGTTACCATGTGAGCCAAACTTCTTATCATGTGCTGGGTATTGTTTGACCTACAGATTCATAAAATAGAATGTTCATAGCAGCAATACATTAGCTAATGTTATATATATTATATATAAAATGAGTGGGTCCAATTGGGTCATGAAGGCACAAGCAAGTTACATGAAGAATTTGCCCAATTTCCTATGACTTCTACTGCTGTTACAATGCTGACTGTTTTCAATATGCACCTATGGTCTCATGGTGTGTACTCTATTATTAGTTGACTAAGGAAGAGAAGAATAGGGCCTGGGTTACTGATGGTTCTGTACATTATGAAAGCAACCTCCAGAGGCACACAGTTGTTGCCTTACAATCCCTTTCTTGGGCAACTCGGAACAACACAGGCAAAGGGAAATATACACAAGGGGCAGAACTTTAGGCAGTACATGTGGTCATCACTCAATGGACCATTGAACAAAGTGGCAATTGTGGCAGGATGGGGGTTGTATGTAGGCTCTACAACATGGATGTCCACTCACCAAGGCTGACCAGGCTACAGTTGCTGCTGAATGACAGATCTGCCAATAAGAGAGCAACACTGAGACTCTGATATGTCACCATTCTATGAGATAAACAGCTAGTGAACTGGTGGTAGGTTAAATAAAATGGAATACATCCTTCTAGAAAATGACAATGCTTTGTACTTACTTTAGTACATATTTATGCTGGTTATGTATTTGCATTTCCTGTACATAATGCTTCTCCCAAGACTACCATCCATATTCAACTGTCATTATATTCTATACCATAATGTTTCTGATGAAGGAACTCATTTCACAGTCAGTGGGAACATAGTCATGAAATCCACTCATCTTACTATATTTCCCACCATACTGAAGCAATTTGCCTTATAGAATCTTGGAATGGCCTTTTGTAGACACAGTTAAAGTATCATTTATATGGCAGTGTCCTGGATGGTTGCATCAGGGTTCTCCAGAAGATGGTATAAACTTTGAATCTTACCATCTGATATGATCCTTCCCATAGCCAGGATCTATGAGTCCAGGAATCAAGAAGTGGAAAAGGGAGGAAATGGTTCCACTCACTGTCTCATCCCTAGTGACCACCAGGACAAAAGAACTTCTTTCTGTTCCAGCAACCTTAAGTTCTACTGGCCTAAAATTTTGGTTCCAGAGCACAAAAGACTCCTGCTAGGAGACACAACAAATATTCCATTGAACTAGAGTCTCAGACTACTTCCTGGCCACTTTGGTCTTCTGATGCCCTTAAGCTGACAGGCTAACAAAGGAATAACAGTATTAGGAGTGATGATTGTTCCAGATTACTAAAGGGAAATGGGATTGCTTCTTCACAGTAGAGGGGAATAAGATTATGTCTGGAGTACAGGGCTTATTTTAGGGTTTCTCCTGGTGTTACTGTGTCCTGTAATTAAAGTCAATGGGAAACTATAAAAACCCAATCTGGGCAGGATGATAGAGGGCACAGACCCTTTAGGAATAAAGGTATGGTTAAGTCCTCCAGGGAAAGAATAAGGATTTCCTGAGGTGCTTTTGAGGGTGGAGGAAATATAGAATAAATAGTAGAGGAAGATAGTTATAAAGACCAGCTAATGCCATATGACATATGATTGCTTCTGTCATATTTTGTTAATAATGAGTTTGTACCAATATTTGAAATTTCTCTCCCCAAATTCTGTATCACGTCATATAACATCAATTGAGATAATCTTAGTGATTTCCATATTTAAGCTTTGAGATACCAAAAAAATCCCTCAAGGGACATTGCCACCTATTCTAAAAGAAATAATGTGTTGCAGTTGTATGTGGGATAGCTATATCATGTTAGAAGCAATCATGATCTGATTATTGTTTTTACTTAGAAATTAAGCATGATATAAAGACATACGATTTTGTATCAAGTTGACAAAGCATGGACTTGTAATGGCTATTCTTGGTTGACTACATGTGGAATTAATTAAAACCCAAGCCTCTGGACCCACAAGCAAGAGATTTTTAGCTAATTGGAATACTTGAGGTCAGAAGACCAACTTTAAATCTGGATCATCTGGAACACATCTTCTGGTAGCTGCCTATTGCTGTATCCTAATGGCTCCCTCAAGTGATGGGCTGAGAAGGTGCAGCATCAAGGACACAGACCCTGGGAGTCAGTTGAAGGCAAACAGACTCCTTTATTCAATAAGGGGAAGGCCTTATATATCCTCCTCCCAGCACCCAAGCTGTGTCAAAATCTGGTGGCATTGAATGTTTGTCCCTCATCAGCTGGGCATGATCAGGAACTCTGACAATAACCAGGAACTCTGAAAGCACCTGTTACTAGGACCTCAGGCAGACTCCACTTGATCAGGAACTCTGACAGTGACTAGGAACTCTGATAGCACCTGTTGCTAGGCCCTCAGGCAGATTTCAGGTTGGCTCATAAGGAAGTACATTATGTGCATACCTTGGCAACTGGTTTGAGCCAATTTCCTTGACCTATGGGCCTGTCTTACTACAGCTGCCTTTTGTAAAGGACAAGGAAGAAAGATTTTGCTGTTTGACTTCTTGCCCTTGTCCTTGCTGGCTCCTTTATTTTTTCACTGGCATTAGAACCTTCCTGATTCTTGTGTATATTGAAAACCAGCAGAGACAACCAGCCTTGTGAGACTCAACAACTACTATATTCTTGGACTTTCCATTGGGAGACATGTAGAGGGCAAGAAAGTCCTTGTTTACACAATTAAGCACTGAAGAATCCAGAAAAGTTAAATTCACAGCTTATCTCTTCAATTGTATGAGGTGCTTAGCTGTAGTTTGTAACTGGGTAATCCTTTGGTGCATATTGAGCTAGCCCCACCCATATCTTCCAGAATTTATGTTTTAATTATCCTAGACCCTTCTCCTCTAATTCTTAAGCATTGCATTTCAGCCATAAAATTCATCCATATGAGTGTTATCACTTGTATTTTATCATAGGCTAAGTGACTTCTATGTTATCTTAGGGCCAGGCCAATGCTGGCACCCACAGTCATTATGTTTACCTCAGTTATCTCTAAGCCAATAGTACCCATTTTCGTGAAAGAAGCCAGATGTACTTTGTAAAGAATCTCAATGTAAACATGTCTTAAAATTGTTGTGTACTCAGGAGTGAGTTAATTGTTATCAGAAAACTTTTTTCCCAAAATTGTGCTTTGCTGAATATGGCTAAAGTAAAATGATCTGAGTCAGACTCTAGAAGTTCTGGTCCATCACCAGTTACCAAAACTGTGCTGATCTGACTTTCATTCTTACATTACCCTTATTGTTTTTTTCTTGCTATAGAGCCTGCAGGGACCCTCCTACAGAGAGAGCCATTGCTGGAATCATCTGACCATAACTCATAAACCACTATAAAATGCCATATATAAATATATATTCACATGTATTCATATATTTTCATTCTATCCATTTTATTTTTCTAGGAACCCTGACTAACACATAATTGTATCTCCTGGTGTGACTCTGAATAAGATGAATGAATCTAGACTAAAAAGGATAATATTTTATAATTCTGCCTCAGAGTTGCTGTGGAAGAATGTGGATACATATACACACCAATGAAGCTTTATAGCCTGTACTGTGTATAAGATGCTGAAGATGAAAGTGTTATACCTAGTGATTACTATTAGAAATTTTATATCTTTTTGATGCATTCAGAGCACAGTTCTGTACTCTTGATAGAATAATATCTGACAAAATTAGTAATAGATTCCCTGTTTGAGAAGTTCATCAGCTTTCTTTCTTTTTCACACCAAAGCAACCCTGAAATTTTCATCCAGAATAACCTGCTCAGTCTAATAGTTTCTAGCTTACCACAGCTAACTAAAATGCTCTGATTTCCTGCAGACATCTGTCTCAGATTGATCTCTGCCACTACAACTCAATATGCCTAGGACTCTGCCTTGGTACTTTACTGACTTCTCTGGATCCCAAATCATGACTTGCTCTAGAAGGTTTTATGTTCCTGTGTTCACAAACTAAATAAAATAATTGGAAATGTAAACAGGTATGAATTTTGTTTCCCTTGAACGTTTTATTAAAGTCAATGAAGAATATGATCCAGAAATTACTATTTCATACTAAGAAACCAGGCGATGCTCATGGATACAAAAATTGAAACTGAATGAAATTGATTTTAGTACCATCATCTGTAATCTCAGATTCTCTCAGTAGATGGTGGTATATAACCATTTTTCTCTTCATTTCTATCATCATATGAATACTGTTATCAGCATCAACTAGGTGGCAGCTTCTCCATACGCATTTCACTGTTTCACCAATTTACATCTTTCTAGACTCATATAGTGCTACAATCTTAAGTAAGACAGACAGACAGGCACACACACACACACACACGAGAGAGAGAGAGGGAAAGAGAGAGAGAGAGAGAGAGAGAGAGAGAGAGAGAGAGAGAGAGAGAAAGAATGGATTATAGGACAAGTTTATAGCAGTGTAGAGATCAGGATGGCAAATATTTTCTGTAAAAATCATATAGCTAGTATTTGGGGTTTTAACAACTATAAAGTCTCTGTAGTAGCTTTTCCTTTCAGTTTATTTACATAAAAACAGGTATAGAAAATGTTAATGGAGGAACGTAGCTCTCCTCTGGAATAAAAGATAGTAGGAAATATGATAAAGTTTAAATTTTCAGTAACCCTACATATCACATAGGAAGTGGTGAGGAGGGTCTGGTTTAGAATCAGGCTCAGGCTTGCCTCACTCCAGAATACATGCTTCTGCTGCTGTGATCACTCCTTTGTGAGCTCGTGTGTGTGATGTTAGGGGTAAACTATATAGGTTTTTATAACTTTAAGCAGCAATAGTTATAAATTTTGATTTTCAAGAATTACTGTAATTCACAACCAATATGACAACATGTATGCTCAAAGATAATTGCTTAGGAAATTAAAAATTGTAGATAGTATGGTAGCTTTGCAAGTCACTTGACTAGACCACAGTACCCAGTTAATCAAACATGAAAGCCTATATTATTTTGGACACAGTTTGTAAATATGACTAATCTTAAAAATCAATAGAATTCAATTTTAGGGTTACCTTGATTGTATTGGTGTGCCTCATTCAACCAGATTAAAAGCCTTAGGAGAAAAATTGAAATTTCTCCATAGAAGAAAGAAAATCTGCTTCAAAATGGTAATAATTCTTCCTTTAGAGTTCCCCCCCCCGCCAGTCTGCCCTACAAAATTCACACTTGCTAGCTCCCACAACACATTTGCCAATGTCTTAAAATAACTCGCTGCTGGTTCTGTTTCTCTGGAGAGCTCTATATGGGACTTGTGAACAAATTGAACACATATTAAAGAGGCTAGGTATATCTTCATTTGTACAGGTAACTACAGTTTCTTGGGCTCTCCTATTTAGGGGAAAACAGATTATAGCCATAATCATGAATCATGAATCATGAATCTATCTTCACAGCCTACAATAGGATTTCTCAACAGGAATCAGTTTTCTTCATCCAAGGTATATTTGGCAATATTTGCAGATATTGCACAACTGATGGACTCACAAATCATTTAAGTAGAGATCAGAATTGCAACTAAGTATGTTAAATTGTGACTAAATATGTTAAATTGCATATAACTCCATGTAACAAAGAGCTATCCATTCAGAATGACCATTCTGTCAAAACCAGGGAAAGCTGATCTATTAGAATAAATTATAGCCCACTCAAAATCTTCTCAAATAGTTGTTGGAGTCTACATGTCAAAGCAGAAGACCTCTATCCACAATAGCTAGGAAACAAAAGGAACCTCAATTTCTCTCAACAGATGAATGGATAATGAAAATAGGATACATATAAACTATGGAGCACTATTCATTCGTATTGAGTAAGGTAACCCAGACCCAGAAAGACAACTGCCTCGTGTTCTCTCTCCTTTGCAGTTTCTAGCTCCAAATTTCAGATGTGAGTATACAACATGGAGTAACCTCAGAAACTAAGAGAGTATGAAGGGACAACTGAATGGTGGCTTGAGAGGAAAATATTGGGTAGAGGTGATCTTAAAAGGGAAAGGAAAAACGGGAGGGGTTTCCAAGCAGTCAGGTTGTAAAGAGATTAATGCAGAAAGAGATGGAGAGATGAGGGACAAATAACAAGGTTATTTATAAAGCCTGAGTGAATTATACATTTATTATATTTTGTGTATTTACCTAAAATTATGCTGCACACACATATATATGTATATATATCATATAATGTATGTATGTATACACATACATATCACATATATATGTATACACACACACACACACACACACACACACACACACATACAAGTATAAAATGTGACCTAATTAAAGAGAAGGAATCCCCACAATGATGATAAATAATGAGTAGTCACTAAGGTTGAAAGGAGGATTGATATAATACAAACCAAATAAATTGTTATTTTTCTACTTTAAAAAATCCACTGTTGAAAAACAAATTGTGAATTAGCAAACAGATGTATTTTAAAGAAATAAATTTAAGGTAACAAAGGAACAGCATTTTTAGAATTCAATGCAGTTAGCAAAATCATTAAGTCCAGAAGGACTAACTCTGGGTTTCTTATGGTCATTGACTTCTCACTCTGTACTTCTGTGATACTGTAACTTAGAAGTGAGAGCTCCACTTAGAGCATCTTAAGTGATCCCAATACAAGCAGTGCCCCAATTACTGTCATCACCTTCTAGGATAGGTGAAGAGCTATTTTGGACAGGCAGTGTTATCAGCTTCTAGAAAATTTCACTATCCCAGCTCTTTTCATCTTTTCTGCAATTTTCTTTCAAAGTCTCTCCTTGAGAAATGCCTACAAACTCTTGCCCTGATAGGGTTCCAGGGGAGGTCATTAAGGTCCTGTTTACTGTGTGTCTTTCTCAGGACACCATTCTGAGAGTTTTCCAGTGCCTGACTGTCTATAGTAAGACCAAGTGTCCCTTTGGAGAAAATTCTATGCTACCAGATGTCCTTTTGGTCCTTGTGTGAATTCTGCCCACCTTATTCTTATTACATAGTCACTTTCTAGGAGAGTCCTGATAAAGACATAGTTAAGTTTAAGTGTGTCCCTCAAGTGAGCTACAGAAAAAGTAACTAAGATAAAGGGAAGAGTTGAAAGAAGCAGGCATTGCTTATAAATCCTAGAGAAGGACAGGCACCCATGGAAGAATCTGAAATCTGAACCAAAGCACTTTTGATAATACATAGTGTGTGCATATATCAGTAAAATGGCAAGAACAAATAACAGAACAATAGACTGTGTGGGCTAAAATGGAATTTAAATGTATCACATATAAAGAATTGGAGCAAATCCCTTACTTGGTCCAGTGCCAAAGTCTTCTTTTGGAAGAGACATTGTTGTGATAGTGTTTAAAATACTTCAGACTCAGAATTTTAAACACTGTGATTTCCCAGTGTTAATATTGATGCTTCCAAAAGTGAAAATGCATGTAATTATCACCAACACCAATAAGCTGTCATTGCTGGTTTTTAAAAAATAAGATAAATGTTAACCTTGTGACAGATATATCTCATATTCTGAGAGAAGTTGGAAGAAGCTTAAAAATATGACATGACGTGTTCTGTGAAGTAGATCTAAGCAATACTTCTATAAGGACTAAAGTGGATGTTCTCAGATACAAATCCACATCAAAAATGAAAAAAAGTCATTATAGCCCTGTAACTGGTTGCTTCATAACTGTGTTGATGTCATTTGATTTTTTGAGACCAAACAAATTTGACACTAGAGAACTGAAAAACTTCAAGATTCATCAAAGACATTTTTGTCAGTAAAATGAAAATAAGTAAATAAATGACCTAATAGCATATGAGTCCTAATTTAAACTCATTATATAAGAAATGGGATGTATCCTGGTTCATTTTATAATTTATATTTTGTAGCCCATGCTCTTACAATATCAAATTAAGACCATTCAGTTGAAATATTTAATCTATAGAAAAAATAGTTTACAGTAACAGTATGAACACAAATATTGGTAGAATAATGAATAATAATGCTTTCTTTGTAAAATAATTTTTTGCAAAATGTTATTGGAATTATTGATAGCAGAAATATTTTCTAACTACATCCTCCCAAAATACTGTAATATTCTGTCATTTAGTATAAAAAAATCTACTAAACGTATATGAAGAGCATTGTTGACAAAAAGTAATTAATAGAACTCTTAATTGTTGTAAAGTTTCTATTGAGTAATAATATTGCAGAGTGTCTTCTAAATATAAATACCTCTTTTCATATTTGCTGCCAATCACCAGTTAGAATTCAGATATATTTCCAAAGCTGTCATTCCAAGAACAAAGCCCCCTTTATAACTACTTTAATTAGCCTATTATACAACTGTGATAAAGTATTTTTAGCAAATGAGTACTTTATTTTTTGTTGAATTTTTTCAGAATCAGCTACTCTTTAATTCGCTAAGAATGAAAATTTTTTTCCTCATTTTTCTTGCCTTTTAATGATTCCTAGCATTGAAAATGAAACTTGGTATTATACCAGCAAAGGGCAAGCCATGGCTACTCAGGAAGATGAGGCCAAAGAATAAACTCAAGATGAACCTGGAGAATATGTAGAACCTTGTCTTCATTGAAAATGGAGGCATACATGTATAGCTCAATGCTAGGGAACTTTCCTTGCATACAAAAGTCCATGAGTTCAGTACACAGTACTGAAATAAAATGAAACAGAACAGGAAAAGGAGATGAAAATAAAATGATCATAGCTTAAATTGTGTTAGAAACTGGAAACTTATAATCTTATATTTCATTTTTGAATACCTTGACTTGTGAGCTTTTCAAAGAACAACTGTTCTAAATTTAGTTTTAATTCAGTTGAATTATCATTTTCATAATAGGATGGAAAAATTGAAAGTCTTTGATTTTTCCATGCATAAATGTATTAAAATATTCAGGTATTTCACAATGAGATAACATCAGTTGTTTTGTAGTATAAAACACATGTATTGATGCAACATGCTCTGAACAAAGGTTAAAAACAATGCATCTAAACATATGCCCACCTTTCATTGTGATCAATAGAATTGAGAATGTAGTGTAGTGAACAGAATTTCCTTTAGTTTTCTAGGCGCCTCAGGATTTAGAGACTGAAAAGTAGTGAATAAATGAATCAATATAGGGTATATATCATTTCAAACATATGAAATATAAAATGTAACTTTGAAGAATATTTCAGTAAATAAAATATTGAGAATAGTAAGACTGTATTTAGTAAGACTGTATTTTAAAGTATATTCAAAATACCAGTACATTTTCCACAGGAATTTCTAAGAAACTGATGAATGTGAATGAATATATAGAAAGAATAAGTGCCTGACCTGCTCTTTATTGGTGTTTGGGACGGGACTGAACCCTGGGCATCACATGCGCTGGACAAGTTATAGCTCCAACCTCCTTTTTAAAAGAAAAGTTTATTCCAAAACAGAGACTCATTAAACTTTCTTAGGTGAGACTCAAATTTGCCTTCTTCCTGCCTCAGTCCCCTAAGGAACTGAATTTATAAGGATACACAACCACCTTAGGCTCTACCTGTTTTTTTAATATTCAAATAAATATATTGCCTTTAAAAGATGCAAAACTTTACGTTTTGAAGGAGTTTCATTTTGAAAATGGTCTTTTATGATGTATTTATTTATTTTATGTGTATATGAGTATTTATCCTGCACTTTTGTATGTGTATCGCATACATGCCTGCTGCATGAAGAGATAAGAAGACATCAGATCACCTGGAACTGGAGTTACAGATGCCTGTGAGCCACTGTGTAGGTGTTAGGTACTGAACCCAGGTCCTCTCTAAAAGCTATAAGTGTTTTTAACTGCTAAGCTATCTCTTTAGATACTTGAGACTGATTTTATTGTTTGTTTTAGGGTTTTGTTGTTGTTATTGTTTTACATGTTGTATTGTATATCTAAGAGAAGGAGGTCTGTGTCACATCAAATCTTAGAAAAAGATGATGGAATTGATCACATTCAAAATACCAAGAGTAAGAGTGAAAAATAACCAGTTAGTTCTCTCTCCCAGAAGGGAGTTGAAAACTAAAACAACAAATATCCTTATGAACCCATCCCTACAATCTTTGGAGCATATGGTAATTTTCAGTGGTCTCTATGTAAGTATTATGGAGTGTTAATTTTGATTATTCTATATGTCATTCATGATGTTATTTTCAGCTAGAATGGTTATGAAGATTCATAGGAAAGTAAAAAGTATCCCAGTATCTACTTCTGTTAGCAAGAGAAAAGCCCACAAACAGAAAATTCAAGACACACAAAGGCTAATGGTAACTCCGCATCTTTCATGCACTAGTAGGTTGCCTGCAATATTTCAGAGCATGAATATGCCATTTATACCGATTCAAAATCTGCAATAATTGATATTGAGAATACATTGAAAAGATTTACTAAATAATTCTTTAAAACATATTTATGTATTTGTTTATTGGTGTTTGTAACAATAATGAGAAAGAGGCATAAAATTGGGAAAGTGTGAGGAGGGGAACATGGAAGGGGCTGGAGGGAGGAAAGGACAGGGGAAATGATGTAATTATATTTTTATCAAAATAAAAATTCTAAAAATATAGTAAGTAAATCAATAAAATAAAACTAACCAGTTTATAATCTAGTGCCAGGGTTAGAGCAATAACCATGCTTATGACATTCCCTAAATTCATTCTGCTGTTACTCCATTCCCTTCTACCCAAATGCAAACTAATTTACTATTCTATCAATGTAGTTAAAGTAATTTTCAAGATAATACATACATGTTTTCAAAATAGACAATTATATTTGTTTTGACATTCCCTTTCCCTCTGTAAAGTACTATAGTTTAGACTTGGAGATTAAATCTCAGGCTTACTGTATTCATTGACCAGGTGCATGAGAGTCACTGGAAGCACCTTTGTAAAGCAAAACACAGAGGTTTTTTTTTTTTTTTTTTTTTTTTTTTTTTTTTTTTTAAACACAAGGCTCGTTGGGAGTGGCCTTGAATCTGCTTTTTCAAAAAAATATTAATCATACTAAATATTCCAAGGCACTTTGGTAGTGAGAGGAAACCTGTATGATCAGAGACAGAAGCCCTATGGGATGTGCACAAGAGAACTCTTTTAGTCTTTTGGCAAACAGCATATTGAAAATAAAGCCTTCTTTTCCATAAGCAATAATTTGAAAATATTTTCTTCTTAAAGCAATCCACTTTCATTATAGAAAAAATTAAAAATTCAGCAAGAAGAAATTAAACACGAATACTACCTCCTTCTAAAGACAACTGTTCTTCAAATTATGATTCATATTATTCTCAAATCTTTGATTTTGGCACTTCTCTTCAACTCTGTTACTTATTTAAATTTAATTTCAAAGAAGATTGTTTCTATTTCTGTGGAGTGTAGTAAGTCCAGTAGAGTCATACAAATACATGCACAAAATGTGGTGAGTATCTTATTGCTTGTATAGTATAATTTGTATGTTTGAACTACAGAGTAAGACTGCCTGGCTTAAAATTCGAGCTCTTCCTTTGTCTGATTGCATAGCTTTAGGAAGTCACTCAACCCCTCTGTGTTTCAATGTGCTCATCTGAGGAAAGGGTTTCAGGATAGTATCTATCACATATTAGCGAAAGTATCAAATCAAATATAGAGAAAGCACCTTGGCTACTGTGAATCCTTCAGTGCTGACAAATGGTGGAGCTTTGGTTGTATGAATGTCATGTAGCTTAGGTCAGTCAGGGATAAGACTGACTCATAAATTTTCATATTTAAAACACATATTACCTTTCTGTAGCAAAATGACAAATATATCATTGTTCCTTTTTAGGATTACTTTTTGTTCATTTTTTCACTTCTGATCTCATTTTTACTTCTATTTTCCCCTTTCATTCTTTGTTTATTTATTATTATTATTATTTTTGCATAACCAGAGATTAAACTTAGCACATTGTATATACTAGGCAAGCACTGTACCACTGAGCTATAATGTCGGATATTCACTTATTTCTTCAAAGGAAAATTCCTACAAACTTTCTAGTATCAGATCTCACCTTGGCATTACCCTTACTTATCACCCCATACAAAATATTTTGTTATTGTTTTTAATGGCCTACTCCATATGAACCACACACACAGCATGTAGAGAGTACATTTTCCTTAGTCAATATTCATGAAAACTTCAACCACAGGAGAAAACAATCAGAATATTATCAGCCTTCCTTTGTGGAAAGCTACAAGATTTGACTGTTTCTATGCTGAATAAGTCTTATATAGCACCAGCCTATTGGCTAGTCTGTCTTCATTAATAATTATGGGTTTATCATTTCTAATTTATTTTCATTTTAAAAATCAGATGTATACATACAAAGGTATAATTAGTTTTGAAGCTGGAGCTTTCTTTAAACTGTGTATAAGGGCGAATGTGTATTTTTATTTATCATGAGTCAAAATTCTTAATAAAATTATTATTAGATTTGAACATTATAAAAATTGCACTTTTTTTGGTTTTTTGAGACAGGGTTTCTCTGTGTAGCTTTGCGCCTTTCCTGGAACTCACTTGGTAGCCCAGGCTGGCCTCGAACTCACAGAGATCCGCCTGCCTCTGCCTCCTGAGTGCTGGGATTAAAGGCGTGCATCACCACTGCCCAGCAAAAATTGCACTTTTTATTGAATAGTTTATGCATAAATTTCTAACTTCTTTTGAAATTCCATTTTTGTGATTTTAATTATGTCAAATTACAATCAACTTTGGACTAGGTGTCATGGGTCATATCTATAATCCTGGTACTGGTACTAAGGAGGCTGTCAGTCTGGGCTATATAGTAAGAGCCCACATCAAAATCAGTGGAACATAGTAGAGCATTATTTAAAAAGATTATTACCAGAAGAGGTTGGCTTTTGCAACAGGGTGAAAGGTGCATGCCTGAGACTTGCAAGGTAAACTAGAAAGTAATGCTCATCATAGCAAGGGATAAACAAGACTAAGGAACACCTGATAATGGTACAGAGGGGCAAACAGTGTATGTTTGGAGAGTTAAAAACTTGAAATGATTTCCTTGTAGTCAGCTTAATCTTGTCAAAGATGTGTGCTCTTCTATATTCAGATGCTGGTTCAGCCAGGCATCAGGGCCAGGAGGCTAAGGTTAAGAATGAAGCCTGATTCAAGTTTGGTCAAGCCACATTATTGGACATTAAGTCCTCATTAGTAGATGGGGAAAAGTTAACTTGATGTGGTTAAATATGAGAAACTGGAGGACTAATGTCTGGCATTGTCACAGACAAAACAATAAATACAGTGTTACACAATCATTCAAACTCATTGCCGCTTTTTACATGAATTGTTACTACATGCATTTATGTATATTTTTAAAAGTTTACATACTGTGTATCTTTGAATGTTTATGTAGATGTTAAAGATTTCAAGTGAATAAGTAGAAATTTGTTATGCATTCAACGCTAAATAATTGTGGAGCATAGTAATAAGGAAATGAATCTGGTTTTTTTGATTGTTATTTTGTTTAAAATGGATCCTCATAGAAAAGATGTGACAAAATTAGAAATTAATGAAAACAAATTATCAAGAATGCAAATAACATTTATACTAAATTGTACCATCCTTTTATATTGAACTAAACTTAAGGTTTCCTATTACTTAGCAGCAGTATCATATGTATGTGTGTATACACACATATGTTCATATCTTTGGTAGTACTCTTGAGACTATTAGATTTGAGAAAAATGAAAATCAAGGAGATTCTTATGAATGAACAGAGCTTCATTTTCTGAGATGCAAGTGACAATTCAAAGAAATGAATACAAAAACATAGAAACTAGAGATGAGATGAAATATGAATATGTTAGAAAAATAGGAATATTACAATCTGTCAAATTTTGAAACTAAAAATTGTTTCAAAATATTATAAATAAGGTTATTTTGGACTACTGTTTTTTGAAAAAGTAAATGATCTAAGCCCAAGAGTAATTAAAAGTATACTTTTCATTCTCATTAAAACCCTTCTCTCTCTCTCTCTCTCTCTGAATTTTACATTATATGTTGTCTTTCATATGAGAATCTTTAAGTTCTTTATAATATAATTTCATAAATCCACCAAAACCAAGATGGGTAGCCATAACAATAACATAACAAAGTGTTAAGATCTTTACAGGCTATGTCAGTGTTGAAAAGGTAAGACGGGTTACAATGGAATGCAATGGCTCTAACACAGCTATTGTATTTGATTTAACAAGTGAACTGATGATAAAGAAAGAAACTCTAATCCATGTGGAAAGCTACTAGTCTTCCTGAATATTATATTGCATCAGGTCACAAGAGCCTTCTTATAGCTAGAAGATGCTCAAAAATTTATCAATAGCCAGAGGATTTCTTCAATGTGACTGAATAAAATAGATTCTCTAAAGTATGTATGAAAGGAACACTGAAGCAGAAAGTTTCCTTCTTCTTCAAAAATGAATGACTATAGCCACAATGAACTTGTTTGTTACCTGACTGCAATTTCTAAAGAAGATTTTATCCACTGTCGAAACCAATTTGAAGCTATTGCTAACTATCCCACTTTAAAGAAGATATGCTTTCTGTGAAACATAAAACCTCTAAGTGTCAATGATGTTTTTCTCCCCCTAATATTATCATCCAGTCTTTTCTTATGGATTGAGTGTTTTTGTCAAGAGGAAAGGGTGTACATATTGAGTCATAGGGGACACTAGCTTAGACAGTATTTCTCAAGGATGTCTCAATAACAGTGTCCTAGTCAATTAGCCTTGAATGTGACCCAGGAGAAAGAAAACTTTCATAAATCTCTTGGAAATTTACTCTGAATTCAGATGACAGACAAAGCAAAAAGTTTTAATTTTTATTAAGTTTTTAAAACTTCAATTGCCTATAAAAAGGGGCACTTTATACAGAAGCCTACAAGCCATTCATTATGAATTTTCTAATTTACTTTAGACATTCTTTTACATTATATATATATATATATATATATATATATATATATATATATGTTTTCCTCAGGATTTAGAGTCTATGGATACATAATACTTCAAATTATCTGCAAAATAGTAGGTGATAAACCTAAGAGGAAAATAAGTACTATCTTATACTAATCCAATCCTCATTCTATAGAGTAGTGAGAAAAATGCCATTTTATAGAAGTAAATTTTTTAAAAAAAGCTCATTGAAATGGTGGATAAATAAATTTTTAATTGTTGAAAACCAATGTATTTATTTTTTCCTTAGGTAAAATTTAAACACAGTGAATGCATATTACTACTTTTAAAAGGATATACTTATATAGACATAATCCTAATTAATATATCAACATTTTAATTATACCACAATGTTTCTATAAGTCTGCTTCTACTTAATCCTGGCACCCCAGTACAGATGCATTTTTTAAAGAATTTTTTGTTATTTTTCTTATGTATGTATATACGTGTTTGATTATATGTGGGTCATGAGTGTAAAAGGCCACAGACAGTACTTGGGCACTGAATTCACTACGGCTGGAGTTACAGGAGCTTTTGACCCACTGTATATGGGTGCATGGAACTGAATTTTGTCCTTGACAAGAGCAGCACATGCTCTTAACTACTGACCAATCTCTCTAGCCCCTCAAACGCTATTCTTATTTTTACTAACAAATTAAAGTTTACCTGTCTTGGAATCTTTAAAAGTGAAATCAGAAATGTATATAATTTTGCTCCTGGCTTAAAGAATGGTGTGATGGCTATTCTTGGTTGTCAACTTGACTGCATCTGTAATTAGCTATATCCAAAACTGGAGGGCACATTTGTGGGGGATTTTTGCTTAATTTAAGTAGGAAGATCCACTTCTAATTTGAATTTTGAGGCAGGAAGATACACGTTTAATTTGGCCCACACCTTCTGCTGGAAGCCTATGTAAGGACATGGAAGATGGAAGACTTTTCTATTTGCCAGTTTGCTCTTGCCTTGCTACCAAGTCCATTCCTTCACTGGCATAGAACCTACTTCTTTGTGATTTCAGAGTCTACTGAAGATAAACTGAGACATCAAGCCTCATGGACTGGGCAATTTCTGGACTCTTGGACTTTTTGTACATAGCCAGTCATTGTTGGATTAGTTGGGCAATGTCTTGTAAGTCAATCTTTTAAAAAGTCCCATATACATATGTATATGTATATATATATATATATATGTGTGTGTGTATATATATATAGAGATATAGAGAGAGAGAGAGAGAGAGATTCATTCTATAAATTCTGTTCTCTCTAAAGAATTCTGACTAATGGAATCTTTTTTTTTCTGTTTATAATCAGTCTCTCTATTAGACATATCAAGAATAGGCAAAGTAAGCTGGGCGGTGGTAGAATCTTTTATCCCAGCACTTGCTTTAATCCCAGCACTCGCACTCAGGAGGCAGAGCCAGGCAGATCTCTGTGAGTTTGAAGCCAGCCTGGTCTACAGAGCAAGATCCAGGACAGGCTCCAAAACTACACAGAGAAACCCTGTCTTAAAAAAACAAAACAAGTGTCCCTGTATAAGCCCCAGGTTTTAAACAGCCAATTCATGCACTGAGTACAGGACCCGGTCCCACTGCCTGGATGCCTCCCAAACAGATCAAGTCAATCAACTGTCTCACTTATCCAGAGGGCCTGATCCAGTTGGGGGCTCCTCAGCTATTGGTTCATAGTTCATGTGTTTCCATTCGTTTGGCTATTTGTCCCTGTGCTTTTTCCAACCTTGGTCTCAACAATTCTCGCTCATATAAACCCTCCTCTTTCTTGCCAACTGGACTCCTGGAGTTCCACCTGGGGCCTGGCCGTGGATCTCTGCATCCGGTTCCCTCAGTCATTGGATGGGGTTTCTAGCAGGACAATTAGGGTGTTTGGCCATCCTATCACCAGAGTGGGTCAGTTCGGGCTGTCTCTCGACCACTGCCAGTAGTCTATTGTGGAGGGCTTGGCTCAGCCTGGGAGGAGGGGACTGGACCTACCTGGACTGAATCTACCAGGTTGAACTCAATCCTTAGGGGAGTCTTTGCCCTGGAGGAGATGGGAATGGGGGGTGGGCTGAGGGGAAGATGGGGGGGAGAACAAGGAATCCGAGGCTGATATGTAAAATTAAATTAAATTATAAAATAAAAAAGAGAAAATAAAATTAAATTAAATTAAAAAACAAAACAAAACAAAAAAGGAATAGACAAAGTCTACCTCAATGTAGCTGCTGGGCCTTAGGCTTTTGTTTAAAAAAGAAAAAACTCCAGTAATAATAATGATGTCATTTATTCTACAACTTTACAAACATTCAGTATTTGTCAACTTTATAAAATTTTATATATTTGGGGAAATATCAAATGGTATCACATTTATTTTAATTTGGATTCAGCTATTTTCTAAGGCCATATTTTCATGTTTGTAATGACAAATTTTATATTTCATTTTAAAATATTTATAGAGATTTTTCATCATCATTGTATTTTTCTTTTGGTTATAATTTAGTATTAAGAATTCTTTTTATGTGATGGATACAAATTACTGAATGCACAAGCATCTTAAATAAGCAAAAGAGTTTTTTAAAACAAAATCATTGTAATTAAGCTTATTTATTTCATATATTTATTTTTTTCTATGGTGAGTCTCTGTCCACACATGATATATTCTCACACGTTTTGATGCAGAAACTGGATTTAGCATTTACTGTTATGTCTATATCATAAATTTTTTTTAATATGGCAGGGGTTTAGAACCACAGATCTTTTCTTTTCATGAATATTAATTTCTTATGAAACTATTTGCTGTAAAAAAAAGTTCCTTTCTTATATTGAACACATTTTGTATCTCTTTAGAAGGAGATCAATATGAACAGTGACATCTGAGAAAAACAGACATGTTTCTAATTGCAAGGGACTTCCCTGATTTTATTAAAAGAAAAAGTTGGTAAAACTGTCAGAATCAACCATGTTTGTGCTACTAAAGATACCACAAATACACACTGTATGAAAAATAGTTTCTTCAGCAAATAGTACTGGTCAAACTGGACAGCTATATACAATGGAATGAAACTAGATACTTAGCTCTCTCTGTACAAAACTCAATTCCAAATGGATCAAGGAAATCTGGAATAGATCTGATATTGGGAACCTGAGGTGAAGAAAAGAAGGAATACAATCAATTAAACTTAAAGGCACAGGGAAAGACTTTCTGAATAGGATCCCAGTAGCATAGGCATTAAGAAAACTGACAAATGGAACCTCATGAAACTAAAAAGTTTCTGTCTTAGTTAGGGTTTTATTTGTGTGAAGAGACACCATGACCATGGCAACTCATAAAGAACAGCATTTAACTGGGGCAGGCTTACAGTTCCAGAGTTTTAGTCCATTGTCATTATGGCAGGAAGCACAGCAGCATGCAGGCAACCATAGTGCTAGAGAAGGAGCTGAGAGTTCCACATCAGGCAGCAGAAGGAGAGACTGAGACACACTGGCCAGGCTTGAGCAGCTGAGACTGCAAACACATCTCTAGTAATGAACTTCCTCCAAGGCCACACCTACTCCAACAAGGCCACACTTCCCAATAGTGTCATTCTCTGTGAGACTAGGGGGACTATTTTCCTTCAAACCACCACAGCTTCTGTAAAGGAAAGGATGCCATCATTTGACTGAAGAGACAACCTTCAGAATGGTAAGTGGCAAATAAATATTTATGAGGCATACATCTTTGTCTATAATGAACTGAAATACTAAACACTAAGAAAACTAACCAACCATTTAAAAATTAGGTTGAATTTTAAAAAAAAATAAGAACTTTGAAGTTTGGAATTAGGGTAATGGTGGTTGAGAGGATGGATTGGGAAGATTTGGGGAAGGGAAGTAAATATGACCAAAATATATTGTATGAAATTTTCAAAAAATAATTAAAATATTATTTTTAAAAATTGAGTGACAGAACTAATTAAAGAGTTCTCAAAAGGAAAAATAAAAACGTATAATTTTTTTAATGTTCTACATCCTCAGCTGTCAAGGAGATGTGTAGTAGTAAGTTTTCCTGTGTCTTGCCCAGCCTGTGGTTGGAACAAATCTCTCTCACCCACAGCTGTTTATAAAATAATCACTCAGAGACTTAACATTATTTGCAAACTGTATGGATTATGGCAGGCCTCTTGCTAGATAGCTCTTATATCTTAAATTAACCCATTTCTGTGAATCTATGTTTTACCATGTGTTCCATAGCTTACTGGTCTGCTAGCATGTTGTTCCTTGAGCAGCAGGCTGGAGTCTCTCTCTAGACTCCACCTTTCTCTTTCCTGTCCCTCTCCTTGGATTTCCTGCCTGCTTCTAAGCTACCTTGCAATAGACCAAAGCAGCTTATTTATTAATCAATGGGAACAACATATATTCACAGCATACAGAAAGATATTCCCCCAGCCAAGATGTAAATTAAAATTACTTTTAGATTTTATCTTACCCCAGCCAGAATAGCTACAATTAAAAAACAAAACAAAACAAAATGACAATAAATACTGGAGATGATGTGGAATGGAATAACATTCATTCATTGTTGGTGGCAAAGGAAATTGGTATAGCCATTAATGGAAATTAGTGTAGAGGTTCCTCCTGGTAAAAACAGATCTACCATATGACCATACCTAGACACACATGGACTCAGAGATGATTTTGTAAGAAGTGGGCAAAAAGATTGAAAAAAAAAGACAAAGATAGTGGATGACTGCAGTAAAATTGTGCTTTCTGGCCATGAACTCAACAGAATTTTTAAGTACATATCTTAGTCTTTTGTGACAAAATAATAAAAAAAAATGGGCAACATAAAAAATGTCAATGTAAGTATATTTGGACCAAAATTAACTTTAGTTTCAGTGTTCAAATTGTCTAGCACTATGGCTTTACCATGTCATTTGACATATGGTCTCTAAAATTGGTTCTTTTGCAGCAGTGGACCTAAGATTTATTAGTCAGATTTAATAGCAATAGGAATCCACTAACATGATAAGGAAAATAGTGCCTGTGTACATTTTACTGGGACAAAATAATTCCATAATTTCAGCAGACATACAAATATACCACATCAAGTTTAAAATTGTCATGTTATCATCTGTTTAGTCCATCTCCATTTTGTTATATTTATGACAATTGATTATCTCTAGTTCTACCCTGTGCTATAGAGATAATATTTCCTAACAAGATGCAAGTTAATTTGCCTTCAATCATCTTTATTTTTTGGTATCAAAACATTTTCAAAGGCTCATTGAAGGACTAAATGCTTAATCTAATCTAATCACTTTATTTTATTTTTCTAATTTTCCATTTAATTTGATATGGTCCTTCCACTCTACTATCTATTCAATACGTTGTTTCAAGCTGATCATTGTCTTCTAAGATTTATCCAACATTTATGCCATATTTTGTAACTTTAAGTGAACTTTTTGTTTTTGTAATTTTACTGGTATAATACAGTAAACATTTGTATTAGGAAAACATTTTAATGACTGCATGCTATCCATTGACAAATTATTAGCATGCTAAGAAGGCTTATTAGAAGAACTTCTGTTATGAACAGGTCATATTTCTCTTCAGTTAAGATTGTTTTTTTCCTCTTGTCACAGGTAATGGGCTCTCTGTACTAATGAATGTTACATAGATATAGAATAATAAAAACACTTAAAATTATAAAATTCTAGAAACATTTTTTTGCTTTAAATCTTTCTTTTTTTAAGTGAAATTTTTGTTTGAATCAGTTAAACCCCTCCATATCCCCCTTCAACTCTTCTAATATCCCCTCTCTCTCAAATTCATGACCTCTTTTTGAATTATGACTGTTATACAACCTACTGAGTCTATTTATTGTTTCTAGGATGTCATGTGTTTGGAGTTGACCACTTGGGATTACAGAACTTCTCAGGAAGTTCACTCCTTCAGAAAACTTATTCTTTCACTCTCAGAGCCATTTATTACCTGTAGCTCTACTAATGGAGCCTTGTGAAATTTCCCTCATCAATGATGGAATGTATACTGCTGCTGTCATTATTCAGGTAATGTTTTTTGTCAATCGTATTTTTGAGATTTCATGTGCACATTATTGATGTCATATCTAAAAGATACTAAGTAGCAGCAGGCATCATGATCCCCTGGCTTTTCCATACTTCTGCAATGTTCTGATCCTAGGTTGTATCAGGGGTATTGTAGATATATCAATTGGAGGTGAATACTCCATGATCACTTGGTTCCTGCATTTTGAGCACTGTGGATCTCTGTAATAAATTGTGTTTGTTTCAGTTACATTGATAAGTGGTGATAGCTACACTTTGGTGTTGATATAAGCATAAGGTTTTAGAAGGCAGTTAGAAATTATACTGGTTTAGTGAAGTGGCAAGAGTAACTTCTCCTTTAAGCGCTATAACCTCACCAGCTATGGGAAGTTGGCTAGGCTTACAGTGCAAAACATGAATACCCTCCTATTCAGCAGCCCTTAACTCCAATTAGATAGCTGCTTAGTCCCAAAATAAAAGTGTCACTATTGCACCATGGGGAATATCTTGCCAGGACAGTCATTGTTGTGCTTCTTTAGCTTTATGGTTCGGTAGGATTATTAATTGCTTTTTACCCTTGGAAGCCTAAATAGCACCTTTGCATACCATGAGAGCTCATTCTCAGGGAGGAGGTTTCCAAGTAATTTCCAGTAATATTTTCCCTATATTTTTGTTTTTAGCTTGAGATCAACTTTTCATTTAAAACTCAGTCTGTGAAGGAAAGTGTTGCAATGTGCAAAGACCATGTTTACTTTGAAAATTTCAAACTTTGAAAATGAAATGTGTGATTTATTGAGAATTGACTTCTGGTAATGGGGACTTCAGAAAACAGTTTTTTCTATAAATATTTTCTGTATTATTGCTATTGATCTGCTGATTATGTAAGACACATTGTTATGTGAATTTTGTTAGCTCAGGGAGAACTGTACATTCTTCAAACAGATGCCATCGTATGTCATGCAAAGTGGTGAAAAAAAACCCTTAAAATTTTGCTTCTCCATTGATAGCAGTGGATGAAAATTTTTAATAAATTAATATTAAAATCAACTTTTTAGAGCTCTGAATATTAATCAAAAACTGATGGCATCCCAGAAAGCATTGAAAAACAGTGCCTTGTTGGCAAGGAATCTTCATCTTTACACATTTTGTTTTGTGATAGTCACAGTCTCTTCAATCCCAAATACAGGATAATTCATATTCTGAATGTGAGAATAGCATTAGATTTTTTATAAGCTTCATTCTCATGAATGACATTTTGACACACAACTGCACACACACACACACACACACACACACACACACACACACACACGTGTGTGTGCATATACAAACCACCTTGGTAAATCTTCCACAAAAAGCACATCTTCCTTTTATACAACGAGCACCTTTCTTACTTCGTAGACATTGACCTTGAGATGTGTCTGTTAAGGAAAATAGAAAGCAGAGTTTTAACTGTATACCTTACTTAAGCAGTGACTAAGAACTAACATATAGAGGTAGATGATATTTTTTTTACTCTCTTTCTATGCTGCATTAAGATCTCTCCCGTTGAGGAAGATCAATTCCCAATTTTCTGAGAAACCACCATACTGATTTCCAAAGTGGCTGTACAAGTTTGTACTTCCACCAACAGGAGTGTTCCCCTTGCTCCACATCTTCTCCAACATGAGCTATCATCAGTGTTTTTGATCTTAGCCATTCTGACAGGTGTAAGATGGTATCTCAGAGTCATTTTGATTTGCATTTCCCTGATGACTAAGGATGTTGTGCAATTCCTTAAATGTCTTTCAGCCATTTGAGATTCTTCTGTTGAGAATTCTCTGTTTAGACATGTTCCCTATTTTAACTGGATTATTCAGTTTTTTAATATCTATTTTGTTAACATCCTTATATATTTTGGATATTAACCTTCTTTCAAATGAGAAGGTGGTGAAAATCTTTTCCCATTCTATAGGCTACCTTGTCCTATTGATGGTGCCCTTTGCCTTACAGAAGCTTTTCAGTTTCATGAGGTCCCATTTATTAATTATTGATCTTAGTGCCTACGTTATTGGTGCTCTGTTCAGGAAGTTGTCTCCTACACCAATGTGTTTGAGGATATTCTCCACTTTCTCTTCTATCAGGTTCAGTATATCTAGTTTTATGTTGAGGTCTTTGATCCATTTGGACTTGAGTTTTGTGCAGGGTGATAGATATAGATCTATTTGCATTCTTCTGCATACTGACAACCAGTTAGATCAGCACCTTTATACTGAAAATGCTTTTTTTGCCATTGTATATTTCTGGCTTCTTTATCTAAAATCAGGTGTACATAGGTGTGGATCTATGTCTGGGTCATTGATTTGATTCCATTGATCAACGTGTCTGTTTTTATGGCAATTTCATGTAGATGTTATTACTACAGCTCTGTAGTACAGCTTGGAATCAGGGATGGTTATACCTCTTGAAGTTCTTTCACTGTAAAGGATTGTCTTAGCTATCCTGCATTTTTTGTTTTTCCACATGAAGTTGAGTATTGTTCTTTCAAGATCTGTAAAGAATTGTGTTGGGAGCTGGGTGGTGGTGGTGCATGCCTTTAATCCCAGCACTCAGGAGGCAGAGGCAGGCAGATCTCTGTGAGTTTGAGGCCAGCCTGGGCTACAGAGTGAGTTCTAGGAAAGGCGCCAAAGCTACCTATCTCAAAACGTCAAAAAAAATTGTTTTGGAATTTTAATTGGAATTGCATTGAATCTGCAGATTGCTTTTGACCTAGCTCTTCTGCATATATGTTATGGCTGAGTAACTTGGTCTTCTTGTGGGATTCCAAATAGTGGGATCAGAGGCTTTCTCTGATTCTTTTGCCTGCTTGTGGGACCTTTTTCCTCAAATTGGGTTGCCTCATCCAGCCTTGATGTGATGGTATGTTCCTGGCCTTAGTGTAGATTTTTATGTTCTGTTTGATTCTTGTTTCTGGGAGGCCTTCTCATGTCTGAGGGGAGGAAGGTAGGGGGTGGATCTGGGGAAGAGGTGAGGTGGTAGGGAGAGGCTATATGAGAGAAGAAAAAAAGACATCTCTAGTCTCACCACAGCCCTATAGTAGTCTTTTTGTAGGGACCTCTTCTTCCACTCTATCTCTGTTCTCTTAGGAACACTAACAAAACTAGGTTTGAACTCCCTTTTAGGCCATTCTGAATCCTTTGTAGCAGCAACCAATAACTAGAAACATTCTCTACCTAAGCCATGTGTGGCTGCAACTTGGGTAGGTGATTTTCATTCTCTTTCTGTCCCCCATTAGAAGCTCTCCAGTGTGGTGATAGTGTTCCATAATATATCGTGCACCCTAATAAATTTATCTGGGGTCAGAGAACAGAACAGCCACTAGACAGACATAGAGGCCAGAAGATGGTGGCATACACACCTTTAATCCTAGCATTCAAAAGGCAGATATCTGTCTGGATCTCTGTGAGTTCAAAGCTACACTGGAAACAGCCAGGTATGATGACACACACCTTTAATCCCAGGAAGTGATGGCAGGAAGCGGAAAGGTATTTAAGGTGTGAGGATGAGGAACTACAGCCTGGTTAAGCTTTTAGGCTCTTGAGCAGCACAGTTCAGCTGAGATCCATTCAGATGAGGACACAGAGACTTCCAGTCTGAGTAAAGAGGATCAGCTGAGGAATTGGCGAGGTTCTTGTGGCTTGTTCAAGTGGCTTGTTCTTCTCTGATCTTCCAGCGTTGACCCCAATAACTTGCTCCAGGTTTGTTTTCATTAATAAGAGCTTTTAAGATTCATGCTATGCTCCAGTCTTACCTCAGCCCTATAAGAGTCTGCTTGCAGGTGCTAATCCTCCCACCTTAATTCTATTCACTGGAGTATAACTTTTGGAAGAGACTCAGGGTCACCTTAGCTCCTTGTTCCTGTCTCTCCAGTTTATTCTTTGTCTTCCTGCAACCTATTTGCAGGAGCCCCTCCTCTTGTCACACCTCCAAATCCCTGTGGAACCTACCTTTTGGGGTGAATAGAATACCCTTAGCTCTTTCCCTAAAACTTCCTCAGCCTTTTCTATTTTCTAATAGCTCGAATCTATTTCTCTGCTATGTACTGACATGTAGGAGTACTCTCTACCAGGGAAGAAAGTCACTACACTATCCTAAGATCCACTCAGGGCAAAAGAAACAAAGAAATTATATAGAATGGGTATGGAGGGGACATTCCTATCTTCTTCCCGATTTTAGTGAGAATGCATTGAGTTTCTTTCTGTTTAAGTTGATGTTGGTTGTGGGCTTTCTGTAAATAGCTTTTCTTACATTGATATATGTTTCTTGATTCCCTAGTATTTCCAGGATTTTTATCATGAAGGAATGTTGTGTTTTGTCAAAGGCCTTTATCTGCATCTAGTGGAATGGCCATGTACACTTTGTCTTTCAGTCTGGTTATGTAATTGATTATTTTATTTTATTTATTATTATTATTATTATTATTATTATTATTATTATTATTATTATTTTGTTTTTTTGAGACAGGGTTTCTCTGTGTAGTTTTGTTGTCTGTCCTGGATCTCACTTTGTAGACCAGACTGACCTCGAATTTATAAAGATCTGCCTGACTCTGCCTCCTGAGTGCTGGGTTTAAAGATGTGTGCCACTACTGTCTGGCATGGTTGATTATTTTCATTAATTTATATATGATGAAACATCCTGCATCTCTGGGATGAAGTCTACTTGATCATGGTGTATAATGTATTTGATGTTTTCTTGAATTAAATTTGCTAGTATTTCATTAAGAACTTTGGCATCTATGTTGATAAAGGATACTGATGTATAATATTCTTTCTTCTTGTGTGTTTGTGGGATTTAGGTATCAGAGAAAGTTTGAGCACATAAGAAAAATTAGGCAATATACTTTTTAGTTTCTATTTTGTGGAATAATTTGAGGAGAACTGGCATTAACTCTTCTTTGAAGATCTGATGAAATTCTGTGCTTAATTTGTCTGGCCCTGAACTTTTTGTTTGGGAAACTTTTAATTATTGTTTCTGTTTCACAAGAAACATTCATTCAAGGTTATGAATCTGTTTATATAATTGCTTATATGATCTTGATTTGACTTTGATAGGTCATATTTATCAAGAAATTTATCCATTTCTAATAGGTATTAGAATTAGTGGGGTACAGATTTTTAAAATATGTCTGTCCTTATTTTCCAGATTTACTATGTGTCTATCATGATGTTCTTCTTTTTGTCTCTAATTTTATTAATTTGGTTCTTCTCTCTCTCTTTTCTTTGGTTGATTTAGATAAGTTTCTCAGTTTTGTTGCTTTTCTCAAAGAAACAACTCCTCATTTCATTGATCCTTTGTAGTATTTTTTCTTTCTGTTTTTTCTTGTTTTGTTTCTATTTCATTGATTTCAGATCCAAGTTTAATTACTTCTTTCTGTTTCCTCCTTTTATGTATATTTCTTCTTTTTGGTTGAGAACTTTCAGATGTGCTATGGAGTTCCTATTATGAGATTTACCTATATTGTTTTAAATGTAGGCACTTAGTGCTATGAACTTGCCTTTTAGAACTGTCATCATTGTGTCCCCTAAGTTTGTGTATGTTTCTCCATGCTGAAATGGTAAGGTGAACACATTCTCCCATCAGTTACAAAGAGACTTTCTCCAATTTACAACTAGTTACTGTGGTGATATATTGTTTCTCCCAAAATATTGTGCACCCTAATAAATTTATCTGATGATCAGAGGAAAAAGCTAGCCATGTTTTTACCCCTTGGAAATCCTCAGCCAAAGAGACTTACTTCCTGTATACACATGCCTATATGCCTTTTTGTTCTGCATCTCACTTCCTCTCTCTGCCCAGCTACATCACTTCCTGTCTGTCTGTGCAGACCTTCAGGTCTCTATGGTTAGTGCTGGGATTAAAGGCGAGTGTCACCATGCCTGGCTCTGTTCCCCAGTGTGGCCTTTAACTCACAGAGATCAAGATGGATCTCTGCCTCCTGAATGCTAGGATTAAAGGTGTGTTCTACCATTTCCTGATTTCTATGTTTAATGTAGTGGCTGACTTTTTCCTCTGATCCTCAGATAAGCTTTATTAGAGTGCACAATATTTTGGGGGACAGAATATATCACCACAAGTTACAAATGAAAAATCAATTTTCTCCAATGGAGTCTTACTTGGTCTTTAAATCACTTACTTGGTATTTAAATCCCATATCCAAAAGTTGATGACCAACACAAAACAAAATCAGTGGTGCTTTGGTAGATACATTTTGTCTCATTGGGTTTTTTGGACTTTTTTTTTTATCTTATTGGTCATTTGGTTGTATATTATGGTTTCCAGTTATGTGTTTTTTATGGTATGTGTGCATGTATGTGTCTATCTTATGCTTTTCATATGTAAAAATGTATTCTGTTTTGTCTGTTTTCTAAAGAGAGAGAGAAATAGGTTGTAGAGTATGATGGGTGGGGAGACAGGGCATATCAAGGAGGATCTGGGGAAGAGGAAACCATGATTAGAATATGTTGTACAAAGCCAAACGGTGGTGGCGCACGCCTTTAATCCCAGCACTCGGGAGGCAGAGGCAGGCAGATCTCTGTGAGTTTGAAGCCAGCCTGAGCTACAGAATGAGTTCCAGGAAAACATCCAAAGCTACATAGAAAAACCCTGTCTTGAAAACTAAATAATAATAATAATAATAATAATAATAATAATAATAATAAATAAAAGGAATATATTGTACACATTTTCAATAAAATAAATGAAAAAAATAAAAACATGATATATATCTTTTAAAAATACTTAAGAGATTCTGAAGAATAAACTGTCCAGAAGATTTTTTAATGTTCCAAATATTTCTGTGAATCTCAAAGACAATGAACCTGTCAGGATATGCTCCTGATCAGAAGAGATCTGAAAAGGATCTAAATGTCACATCTGGACAACCTTCAAAACCTGGAGAAGCAGGTAATCAACTAATAAACTCTATGGCAGCATATATTCTCTCTACGCAAGCTGTGGCACCATATACACATGTAGCTGGAGAGCTTTTCTCCAGGTCTCACCAAGCCCTCACAGTCCCATAACCCATGTATAAAATAAACACACAGACGCTTATATTACTTAAATTGCTTGGCCATTAGCTCAGGCCTAACATTGTCTAGCTCTTACTCTTATGTTAAGCCCATTTCTGTTAATCTATATGTTGCCATGTGTTCCATGGCTTTACCTGTTGCCTCTACATGATGCTCCCTGAACCCCTGAACGCAGCTGGCAGATTTCTCTGCCTCCGCCTTCCACTTCCCCCAATTCTCTTCTCTTTGTCCTGCCTATACTTCCTGTCTGGCTACAGGCCAATCAGTGTTTTATTTATTACCCAATCAAGCAACATACGTAACATACAGAACATCCCACAGCATACACAGATCCCCTATTACAGACTTAAATATTTATTAGTTTCATAGCAAGCTATTGAATTAATAGCTGAGCACTAGTTCAACTGAATTGAGATGCTAGTACCAAGGAAGGGCAAAGTAGTACTACCTTACAAAATGATTTCAGAAAGTCACTAGTAAACTGCAAAAGCAGCAGAAAGAACAAACACTAGGCAGAAGGAAGAATTCGATTTCGGTGATTACTACATTTAGCATACTATCTTCTTGCTCAGAACATTTAGTAAATAAAAAATATATAAGTCATTAAAATAAAGTGTGGTCTGCATCTAAGGAAACAACAATAGATTTTTTTCCTAAGGAATCTCAGACACTGGACTAATTGGACAAGTCATTAAATTAGCTTTGGAAATCAAGCTCATATAGTTAAAGGAAATCATGCCTAATAAACCTAAAGGAATTGATATAATGGTATCTCACCAAAGAGAAAATATCAATAAAATAAGAAAGCTTGTGAAACGCAATCAAATTGTGGTCTGTTTGGTATCATAAGTACTAGAGTTGGAATGATAGAGATTGTAATATCCCTGGAAAAAGATGGGCACAGTTACACAACATTCTGTTAATATGTTAAAAACAAAAGTTATGTAACTGCAGGGCTTGGCGAGGGGGTAGTGGGAACTTAGTGTAATGGAAACTCCATGGAATCTATGTGAGTAACCCTAGCAAAGAGTCCTAGTAGTGGGGGACTTGAAGCCTGAACCGGCTGTCTTCTATAACCAGGAAAGACCTCAAGTGGAAGGATTGAGGTACCAACCCAGCCACAAAACCACCTACCTACAGTTTGTCCTGCCTGCAGAGTGTTCTGGGACCGGAGCCTAGCAGAATCCTCATCAAAGAGACCAGAGAGAATTCATCTAGCAGCCAATGGGAGCAGATGCAGTGCTCCAGAGCCAAACATTGGGCAGAGTTTGGAAAGCACTGTGGAAGAAGGGGAGGGAGGGTTGGAGGATCCACAGGGGTCAGAGATACCACAAGAACAAGGCCCTAGAATTAACTGAATGGGACTCATGGGGACTCGAATTGATCAGGGAGCCTGTGGTGTCTGACCTAGCTCCTTTGTACATATGTTATAGCTGAGTAGCTTGGTGTTCTTGTGGGATAACTAACACAGCAAGTGGGAGAAGTCACAGACTCTATGGCCCACTTATGGGACTCTTTTCCTCCTACTGGGTTGCCTAATCCAACTTTGATATGAAGGTATGTGCCTGGTTGTATTGCAGCATATTATCCCATGTTTGGTTGATGTACCTGGGAGGCCTGCTCTTTTCTGAGGGGAGATGGAAGGGTCATGGATCTGGGGGAGAGGGAAGGTTAGAGGGAAGCTGGGTGAAGGGGAGGGAAGAGAAACTGCTATCAGGATGTAATATATGGCAAAAAATAATAAAAAAGCTATATGACCACACTAATATACAAGCAAAATGCATTTCAGATTTAATCATAATTAAAATTCTCAGCATGCAGGCTGTGGTGGCACACTCCTTTAATCTCAGCACTTTGGGAAACAGAGGCAGGCAGATCTCTGTGAGTCTGAGGCTAGACCAACTACATAGTGAATTCCAGGACAGCCAGAGCTACATAGAGTGACCATGTTCCAAAAGAAAACAGAACAAAAAAAAACAAACAATAACTCATAGCAAACTAGGAAAGGATGGAAACTCCACATTTTAAAGAGCAGGGTAAGAAACTATACAGTAAGATGAAGAGACAAACATATATTTCCAATTGCTACTCCTACTAAATATTATTTAGAAGTCCTAACTAATACAATGAGATGCTAAAAGTAAGGCAGATGAAATTGATCAATGAATAGACATGTTTGTGACAAAAGCCTAGTGACTTGAGTTTGATTTCTAGACTACATATAAAGGTAGAAGAAGAGAAACAACTGATAAGCTGACTCCCCAAAACAATCTTCTGACTTCTGCACAGGTGCCTTTTCACATTCAATTATTTTAAAACACAGTAAAAAGAAAGAAAATGCATATGTATCTTGGTAAAGAGTAAATAAAATTCTTGTTCTCAGATAGCATGATAGTTTACGGAAAATTCTAAAGAATTGAAAAGAATGTGAATTTAATAAGAAATTATAAAATGACAGATGGGTACATGGATTGGATCTGACCCATGTAAGTCCTACAGGCACATGAGAAGTTTCACAACCTACAGAGGAGATGAAGAAAATGTGAATCCAAGATGGAGACCAGATCTGCTGTCAGGGTACAGTACATAGTGGGGTTGAATTTCACAACTTGCAGCCCAAGCTGCAGAACCAGGCTCCAAAATAACACAAACAATTGCCATTGCCCTTGGTTACCCAATATAGCTATACAGTAAGACCATATTGCTGATAACATCACACTGTGGGACGTAGAAACATCAATCTCAACCAAAAAGGGAAATTTCCTCCCTGTTGGCTACCTTTTATAGTGCCAGAAGGGGCTATGAAAGCTTCTGGAGAAGAAATGTGATATATCAATGGTTATCTCCTGGCACTGAATCCTACAAGTTATAATATTGATCTGTCACACAAGATGTACCCACTGAAATAACAGTAGTCCAAGTGTTATAGTCTAACTAATTGATTTCTGATTTTATCTGAGGCCTGCATTCCAGGAGGGAATCACATTCATGTTACTGTAATCTAGGTCAAAACTTCTAGCTTGGGAGGTTATAGGCCCTAGAATAGAACCTGTTACTCTTATTTTCCTAAGGCCACAATGACGTCTAGACCCAGGATGGTGTGAATGACCATGTCTGGGTTTGTGGTCCTACCACTGCCTGAGTCTGTGTTGATATCTGTGACCCTTATTATCACCAAAGTTCATACTGATGCCCAGGATCTGGGCTCTTGTGTAATAAACTTTTTGTACACTGTGAGAAATGTGTTTTGCCAAAGTGCCTTCTGATTGGTTTAATAAAGAACTGAATGGCCAATAACTAAGCAGGAAGAGATTAGGCAGGATTTCCTGGCATAGAGAAAAGGAGAGATGAATCTAGGTGCAGGAAAGATGCCAGAGGACAGGAAGAGGAAACAGGAGGTTCAAGATGGAAGAGAGGTAAAAAACAATGAGGCAAAATGTAGATTAATATAAATAGGTTAATTTGAGTTATAACAGCTAGAGGGACAATCCTAAGCTATAGACGGAACTTTCACAATTAATAGTAGGTCTCCATGTCATTTTTTGTGAGGTGTCAGCCCCTCCCCCCAAAATCCATCTACATTGGACCTCCACCTGTGGCCTTTTTAGTGTTGGAGGACTGTGCAGCTGTAGGGCCCATACATATCTGAGTGACATGTACTGACACCCAGGGCCAGAGTGTCTTATGGGACTAAGCTGCAGCCAGGACCATGTCGGAGTCCATGGCCCTGCCCCAGCCAGGGCCTACCCTGATATCTGAGGTTCCTGTTTGCCATTGAAGGCCATGCAGATGCCTAGAATCTGGGCCCACACAAAGGTCCATGTAGGAGTTCAAGGACCACAGTACCATTGGGTCCATGGTGATATAAGTGATCTGTACTACCAACTGGGGTCATGGTGACATCTGAGCCCAGGCTACTGCCAAAGACCATGTCTGATTCTGTGGTCCAACTACAGCTGGGATCTGTACTGATGTCCATGGCCTGTAGTAAGACTAAGGACCATGTAGATGTCAGGTGCCTGGCCCTCCACATAGGACCAGGTTAGTGTCCAACGTTTGAGCCTCTGCCAGGTCCAGGCAGATCTGAGTAGCCTGTGCTGCCACCTGGGGCCCTGGTGTCATTCATGCCTGGGCTGCTGCCAGGGGCCACGTCTGGGTCTGTAGCCCTGCTGCAGCAGTGGTCTGTGTTGATGTCCATGCTTCTTTCTATAACCACTGAAAGCAGTGAGGATAGGGCCACACAGAGGTGGCCCTGCCCATCACTGGCTACAGCACTAGGGAGAACTGGGCCTGCCCCTTACCAACTACAACACTGGGGAGAGTGAACCCTGTACCACCCAAGGGCAGTACAGTAGAACTGTCCCTGCTGGCTGGGTTGCTAGTGAGCCTGTCCTGAAGACTCAAGAGTATGAGAGCTAGCCCCATGGTCTATTGCTCGGTGGCACCCCTAGCCACCTACTGCAGGTAGGTAAAGCTGATCCAGGGGTCATGAGAATGGGAAAGCTGATCCTGTCCTTCATTGGCTGGCTGCAACATTTGGGAGAGTAGAACCTGTACCTATTCCAGGTAGCACAGTAGAGTTGACCCTGTTGACAAGGGCACAGGTGATCTAGTGCTAGAAAGCACATGCCTGATATGGTCCCACCCTTCATCTGCCATATGGTAGAGTAGGAGAAGGAGAGATGACTTCCCCCTTCCCCTGCCCCTTGCTGCCTGTGTCAGGTGGTAGAGCTGGCCCTGATGTCACGAGAGTGAGAGAATTCACATTGCCCCCAACAACAGCAGCACTAGGGAGAGAGGTCTTGCACAGCAGGGTGGCACAATAGAGCTGACATTGTTGATGGGGCACAGGTGAGCTGGCCCAGATGGCATGAAAGCAGGAGGACTGACCCCCCCTCATCTGCCATGTGGTGGCATGGGAGAGGAAAAAATACCCTCCTCCCCTCATCCCTTGCCTCCCGAAGCAGGTGAGAGAGATGGCCCTAGGGCCTTGAGAGTAGGAGAACTGCTGCTGCCCTTTACCAGTTGCGGCACATGGAGAGTGGGCATGGCACCTTACCTGGGCAGCACACTAGAGCTGACCATGTTGTCACGGGCACAGATGAGCCGGTCCTGTGGGCATGAGATCAAGTGAGCAGTCTCTGCCCCCTCCCTAGTATTCCATGGGGTGGCAAGTATAAGGGAAATATGTTCCCAACCCTTGCCACCTGTGAGATGTGGGAAAGCTAGCCTTGGGGACATAAGAACTGAGAAGTTGACCCTGCCCCTCACCAAGTGCTGCAATCCAGAAAGTGGGCCCTGCACCTCACCTGGGCAAAATAGTAGGGCTGGCCCTGGTGCTGTGAGTGTTAGTGAACTGGACCCTAGTGTGTAAGAGCAGAAGAACTGGCCTAGTTCCTTGCTGTCTGCTATATTGGATAAGCTATCCCAGACAGTACCAGACAGCTTGTCAGTGGTACTGATGAAGGAAAGCTGGCAGGCTGACCAACCCAGCTATCACCCAAGCCCTGAAACAGGACTATGAAGTAACCCATCCCTGTAGTTGGAAGTTTTTCTGTGTCCTGCCCAGTCCCTCATCTGCTCAGACCCAAGTAAACCCACAGAGGTTTATATTAATTATGAACTGGATGGCCTATGGCTCAAGTTTCTTGCTAGCTATCTCTTATAACAGCCCATTTCTATTAATCTATAAATTGCCATGTGGCTGTGGCATTATCAGTCTGCTGGCATCTTGCTGCTCTTTGGGCAATGGCTGACATCTCTCCTTACTCTAATTTCTCCTCTCACTATCTCTCCTGGATTTTTCCACCTGGCTTCATCCTGCCCTGCCATAGGCCAGTGCAGCTTTATTTATCAACCAATCAGAGCAACACATATTCACAGCATACAGAAAGACATCCCACAGCACATCCCATCACTCATCTCATCTATGAACTGCTAGAATGCATGAAGGGACCAGACCTGCAGATTCAAAGCTACATGATCTCCATGATTCAAGGCAACAATAGGATACCCAAGAGTCCCAGTGAAGAACCAATATAGAAGGTACATCAGAAGCCAGGGGTCCCAAACCAGACCAATGATGCATTGCAATGAACACTTGCAAGTAAAGATGTATGGACTAAAGAGTATACTGTGTGACTCAATGGGCCACACTACAGCTTCCATGCCAAGATTTTTTTAAATTTTTCTTTTTTCTTTTTTTTGAGACAAGGTTTCTCTGTGTAGCTTTGGAGCCTATCCTAGAACTCACTCTGTAGCCCAAGGTTGCCCCTGCCTCCCAAGTGCTGGGATTAAAGGTGTGTGCCACCACCGCCTGGCAACCAAGTTTTTTTTTTTTAATTTGTCTTTTTTATTTGTTTAGTTTTGTTGTTTTATGCTTGTTTTTTTGTTTGTTTTTTGTTTTACTTTTAAATTTTGTTTTGGCAGGAAGGAGGTTGCAAGGACAGAGGGCAGAAGAGAGGGGTTGGGAAGAAGAGTTGGATCTGGATATATGTTGTGAAATCCACAAAGAATCAATAAAAAGATTATTAAAAAAAAGAATTGGTTTTCTTTTGAAATAGGTGACAAAATTTTAGATTTAAAACTAGTAATGCTTACACAATCTTTTTGAATGTAACTCATATCAAATAATTTTTGCATTGTAGTGTTGAATTTATGACATGAGAATTATATCTCAGTAATAGTACTAATAATAAGAGTAATGACATGTGCTAAGATCATTCCTGGCATCATAAAGAACTATTAAAATATTTTACCAAGGTCTTCTTCAATCTATGAGGATTTTTGTTCTCTAATATAGATTCAACAAAAGCTAAGTTCTTATTTATATTTCATCACTCCAATGTTTGGAGTAAGGTCATTTCAAAGTTGTTGAATATATCTAAGTTTCTACTTAATAACTGGTAGTATCAGCTATTGCAACAGTAATTACATCAAAGATGAAATGTTATGATATATGTGACACATTCAGTGCAATCTCTGGTAATAAATATTCATTGTTACTATAATAATATGACTAGAACATGGATTATTTTAAACAGAACCAAAAATCAGTCCACCTTAAGAGAAGAAAAAATGAGTTTGAGGATACTTTTTCACCTGTTTAGAAATCCTACAAGATCAGAAAGAAGAAATAAAGTTGAGTGGAATTGATAATAAGTGGAGTTTGATAGTGGTACAAATTCATCAGTGAAATATTTATTATGGGATTAACTGTGCATTTAGCAATGACCCAGGGCCAGCTTGATACCTCCAATTTGACAAAGCACATTTTCCATGGTTAATAACATTGTTCCATCAATAAATAATCATGAGTCTAGGATCTGAGGCATTTTCACCTTTGCTAATCAATGGAATCAACTTCATGGCTTTTATACATGGAACACTTGAAGTTTATTTTTCTTCAGTTAGCAGTCTTGAAAGCTTTCTTTGGATAGCAACTTAGGGGACCTTCATGCAGGAAATTTTTTCAAATGTACCACAAGTCATTCTGACTATGCTGGATATAGTATAGCATCTACTGGAAAGGGGAAAAGGGAAAATTAAAAGAACCTAGCAGAGGAGAAATTTAATGGAGTGGGCCTTATAGTATAAATGTTATCTGCTGACATTTTCCTAGAGTAAGATCAGTTATACAACCATATCCAAATTTAAGGAAAGCAAAGAAATACATACAACTGGATGGTAAAGAAGAAAAGAGCTTGGTTTGTAAGTAGAAGTCTTCCATAATTGCCAAAATTATAGAAAGAAATTTCTGTCTATGGAGACAACTGGATAAGCCTGTTTTCCTAGCTCACCAAACTGGCATACTAAATCCAGGAACTTAGTGAGACAGATTCAGTACCAGGCAAAAAATATTTGCCACCCAGTAATGATTTGTTAAATAAATTAATAAATGAATGAGTTAGAATGAGTAAATGAAATAAATTAATTAATGAGTGGATGAGTCTGAAAATCTAGCATTTAATTACTTAAGGAAAGCATAGCTCATTAATTACAGTGTAATGGCAACATATTTCTCTACATGGGGAATAGAAATTGAACATTGATTCTAAAACTTAATACTTCTCTTAAAGTGGTTACATGTGGTGATATAACATGCCCCCCCAATATATTGTGTACCCTAATAAAACTTATCTGGGGTCAGAGAACAGAACAGCCACTAGATTAGACATAGAGGCCAGACAGTGGTGGCACACACCCTTAATCCTAGCCTTTCAGAGGCAGAAATCCATCCAGATCTCTGTGAGTTCAAGGCCACACTGGAAACAGAGCCAGGCATGGTGGCACATACCTTTAATCCCAGGATTTGAGATCTCATGTCTTGCTTGGGAAAGACACATGCCTTTAATCCCAGGAAATGATAGCAGGAAGCAGAAAGGTATATAAGGAATGAGGTCCAGGAACTAGAGGCTTTTAAGCATTTAGGCTTTTTGAAGCAGTTTATCTGAAATCCCTTCCGGGTGAGGAGACTTTCAGTTTGAGGATTTGTGGAAACAGGATCAGCTGAGGAGTTGGCAAAGTGAGATTGACTGTGGCTTGTTCTATTTCTTTGGTCTCTCAGTTTTCACCCCAATATTTGGCTCCAGGTTTTTTTTTTTTTTATTAATAAGACCGTTTAGCAATCTGTGTTACAGTTACATACTACTATTTTTTCTCCCTACTTTTCATTGTGTGTATATACGTGTGTGTGTGTGTGTGTGTGTGTGTGTGTGTGTGTGTATGTGTATGTGTATGTGTTAAGATTATATCATGTATCTCTTCACCACCTCCCCCAGAAACAATAGCACTCCAATTTGGCTGGAATATCTGACCAGTACACTTTCAAGATATTCCTGTGTTCATCTCCTAGCTATTGGATTATAGGAGCATATTTTCATGCCTGACTTTTATTTGAGACCTAGGAAATTCAAATTTAGGCCCTTATGTTGGCTTAGCAAACAGTGTCCCTACTGAGCTATCATCCTACCACTTATATTTCTTTCTGTCTCTGTCTCTGTCTCTGTCTCTGTCTCTGTCTCTCTCTCTCTCTCTCTCTCTCTCTCTCTCTCTCTCTCTCTCTCCCTCTCCACCCATCTATTTTGTTTCTTCAAGACAGAGTTTCTTCATGAAGCCTTGGCTGTATTGGAACTAGCTCTGTAGACCAGACTGACCTCAAACTCACCTGCCCCTGTGTCCTGAGTGCTGGGATTAAAGGCATGTGACACTACTGCCCAGCATTATTTTATTTTTTGAGGTAGGGTTATCATGTAGCCCAGGATAGCCTCAGGCTTGCTATGTAGTAGAGGATGGCCTTGAACTTCTAATACTTCACTTGCCCTTTCCATTGAGTGCCCAAATTATAGGCATATATCACTTCGAATTTTTGCTTGCTTGCTTTCTCTCTCTCTCTCTCTCTCTCTCTCTCTCTCTCTCTCTCTCTCTCTCTCTCTCTCCTTCCTCCTTTTGTCTGTTCTCTCTTTTGTCCATTCATTCTTTCTTTCATTCATTCTTTTTGTAATTAATACATTAAGAGCTCTATAGTACAGCTAGAAATCATGTATGATGACACTTTAGTATTGCTTCTTTTTACATGGGATTCCTTTAGTTTTCCAAGGTGTTTGGGTTTCAATACATATTTTAGGATTTTTTTTTGTTATTGTTCCTATTTCTGTGAATAATGTGCTCAAAATTTAATTGGAACTACATTGGTCCTGTAGATCATTTAAAAAAAAATACCCATTTCCACAATGTTAATGTATCCGGAAGTTTTTCTGTGTCCTGCCTGGCCTGCGGTTGGGACAATATCTCACTCTCACATCCCCCAAGTCAATACACAGAGGCTTATATTAATTATAACTGCTTGGCCATAGCTCAGGCTTATTACTGACTAGCTTTTACACTTAAATTAATCCATAATTCTTATCTATGTTTAACCATGTGGCTTGATACCTTTTCTAAGTTCTGCCTTGTCATCTTGCTTCCTCTGTGTCTGGCTGGTGACTCCTGACTCAGCCCTTCCTTTCCCAGAATTCTCCTCATCTGCTTACCCTGCCTATACTTCCTACCTGGCTACTGGCCAATCAGCTTTTTATTTATCAACCAATCAGAGCAACACATATTCACAGCATACAGAATGACATCCCACAGCATGTTAATTCTGTTGATCCAATTTCTAATGTCTTGTTCAATTTCTGTTATCAGTGTTTAAAGGTATGTTTATTTTTAAATGTCTTTCACTTTCTTGATTGGTTTTAGTTCTAGACAATTTAGAAACTATATTGAAAAGAATTATTTTCCTGTTTTCTTCTCAGTTTTTTTAATTATTGGTATGTGGAAAACTCCTAATCTTTGTGTGCTAATTTTGTGTCCTGTTGCTATGCAAAAAATGTTTTTCAGTTCTAATAGTTTATGGTGGAATCTTCATGATCTCCTATCAATGTGATTATACATATAATCAACAAATGGCAATAATGGGACTCTTCTTTTACTTGAATCATTTTATTTCTCTCTCTTGTTTTCCAGCTAGGACTTCAAACTTGCTAACAATTGGTAGTCTGAGACATGGTGACACATCATTCCACAATAATCTATGTTCTTTGAGAAAGCCCATGATGAAAAAGAAAAAGCAAAGAAAGGGAGAAAGAGATGAAACAGTGGTGGCTAGTCTATTGAACTGAAATTCAGTGTTTAATAAATAAAGGAAGTACTAAAGTGGAGGAAAGAAAACTTGGCAGGTATGCAGAGTGTGGCTATGGTCACTTGCCTGGACTTTAGTGAAGAAGGTGTGGCCCCTTCGCTGGGTACAGTAGAAATGTCAGCTTTATCTGTAAAACATGGATATTGATCATGAGATCTACTATATAATAATGTGTTCATTTTAAAATTATTTTTGTCATTCAAAACAAGGAGTTTTTGTTCCTATTCATTCATAACTGGTGATTTTTACTTCTGTTACTACTTCTGCTATTACAGATTTTCAAATTAAGATTTTTGAGACCAATACCAGTTTCTAGTTAAGATATCAATACTAATATTGAATGATTTCTTATTAAAACAATTGAGACATAGTTTAACTTCAACATGACCTCATTTCTACTCTGAAACCTCATTAGTTTTATTTTTCCTATTTTATACATGTTGTCTCCCTGTTTTAATGTTCTTTGAGTGTTTGTGTTTACAATCTAGTCAATTAGAAAAGAAAGGTCCTCTAACATAGCACAGGTCTTATCATTAGTAGCAAACTAATAAAATCAATGATAAATTGTAATTCAGAAAACTAAGTTATCTGATATTTATATTGTTATGAACTTATATTGATCAATTACAAGACTATTCTTCATGAGAAAAGTACAATGAGCCCATAGGAAATTATAAACTTTCTGCTTCATATTGTTTTGCAAAACTTATAACCACAGGATGAATATATTTAATATAGATATCTACATGACTGCATAACTTATTATATTTTTGTTTTTAAGAGTTTCAATAAATCTTTATAATGTTCTTCTAAATTGAAGTACATTCTTTCTCTCTTTTAATTTTATTTCAAATTCCACATCCAAGTAGTAGGAAAAATATTAATATTAACTATCCTGTGTTTCTTATTATTCAGTTTCAATCAATTCATTGTATGTATGTTTTTATGTTTTTCAAATGATTTAACATGCCAAAGTATTTAAAATTTTTGAAACACAATTTCAGTTGGTTAATCTCCCTGGAAGTCTATATAAAATACTTACATCTCCCTTGACATCTTTTCACAAGTTTGTATTGTCTCAGGACACAAGAGGCAATTCTTACAGCTGTTAGGATTTGGGGACTTATTCAGTTAACTGAAACTGTCACACAATGCTGAAATCTCCAGGGTAAACCTAAAAGCTTACCATATTTCTACTATATGAATCACAAAATATACAATTATTTTGGATTGTAACATTCGATATTCACATTCAGTCATCATTTAGGAGTTATAAGCCACTATTCTTGAATGACAGGAATGTACAAACTGGTTTATCGAGAAGTCAAGAATTTTCATCCAGTGTTTATTCAAGAAATGCAGTTGTAAGTAATTCCTTAAGACCTGACTGTCATCTCATATTAACATCAATGACAAATTAAAAAAAAATGGCTATTAAATTCTTAATTTCAATAATTAAATTCTTAATCATCTATGATTGAGCTGAATTTGTAGTGATTATATTATTTCCATTGCAATTTTTGTTTAAAGTAACAACATAACTTTTTAAAATTTTTATTTAGAAACATTTAATTGTTCTTGTAAAATCTTTAAAAGTTCACAATAAAAATTATTAGTATAATCAGTTTTAATGGGAGGTCAAAAATTCTCCTGAAATCCCACAGCTCATGTCAGTACATTAGTGGAAAGACCAAGTCTATTGCCACGTTACTGGATTCAGAAACACAAACTGCATTCAAATAATCAGGGATAAAAAAAGAATATGTTCTTATCAGCAAAATGCTTTTCCATTTATCATTTTAATAATGAGGAAAGATAATTGCCTTACAGAAATGCATGAAATATACCAAAATATTAAACTATTCCAACATCACTTAATATTCTATGCTACAACTTAATGAGCCATTCAATGACAATGAAGTATTCACTATTCAGAATTAAAGTCAGTAACAGTTCCTTCAATTTTTCTAGAATACTGTTGTGAAAAACTTCCAAGAAATGAAGAATGAAAAATAGTATGAGCAAGAAATAAATATATATCAACAATAACAGAAAATCCTCATGAATTTCCCAAGTGACAGACTGGGTGACAGTTTTAGCTGAATCAAGTATTGCAATCAAATATGATTGATGAAACACAATTGATGTGTCTGGCATAATGTATCTAAAGGGAAATACTAATCATGAAGAAAGTCAGCTCAGTACAAAAAAATACAAAATTCGAAGCCTTTCTGTAGGATACTATGGATGCATTTTTTTTGTAGGAAGCAACCAATTATTAAACTGCATTCATAATGTGCATCAGTCTTTTTACATACAACCAACTATTTTAATTCTCACATATCTTTATATTTTAATGGCACTGGTAAGTAATCAGTCCTCTTGTAGAAGTGGTGCAAATCAAACCCTTCAGTAAGACTCAGTAAGCTCTCAGTAAGACTTTTCTTTTTCAACATAGGAAAAAATCTGAGTATTTATCTAAAAACAATATAACAAACAAAATGATGATGCCAGTAGGATGTTTTTGTATGTAACATCAAAATTATCCTGTTTCAACACTTTCATTTCCAGCATCTGTATAAAACCATCACATTCTATCCATATCTATATTCATAGTAATTTTTTCAAGACTAAATTCAAGTGGATATCAAAAGAATCAGTGAATGTCTCTGCTATCACAATGACATTTAAATCTTGACTAATAAATCAAGTTTAGAGATGTTTAAAACATACGATTAGCTTTTAGAAAGAAACCCAAAGTAGATAAATTCACAAGCTTATTTCAGACTTGCCTAATATAATTCCTTAAATTCCCTGTTTTTAACACATATATTAACCAACAGGCTTAGAATTTTAAGAATAGAAAGGAGATAATAAATTAAGTAAACACAATACCATTTGAGGAATTGGCATTGAACGTCTGTCCTTCCATGCAAGATGATGCTTGATGTCTATCCAACAAACATCCTCTTACTTGCTTCTCAGATATATTAAGTGCAAATACCTAGATCTTAGGGAAAGGTGTCCTGTCCTATATTACAGTTATGCATGTGATACATCTTTGTCTAGTAAATATGAGGATGCTCTTTTCAAGCAAGTAGCAGTCAGACAAATGATCACCCCCATCCCAGCTTCAAAATAAGCATGGGAAAAGAAATTCAGATTTATACCATACAGTTTCTGCCTTTGACCACAGTTTTACATAG
>CABHPQ010115950.1:0-38790 GCA_902168405.1 Peromyscus aztecus
ATTTTATTTATGTGTATGTGTATGGGTATTTGCAAATGAATTCAAGTGCCCACAGAGGTCAGAGGTGTTAGGTATTCCTGGAACTTGTGTTACAGCAGTTGTAAGCCTCCTGATATGGGTGCTGTGAATTGAATTCAGGTCCTTAGGAAGAGTAGTATGTACTCTTAACCACTGAGCAATCTCTGCAGCAGTATAGTATACTTTATCAGGCTGTGGGGCACTTCACTGGATGGGAAAGTCTGGGACTGACAGAAAATGGAGATACGTATATTTGCAAAGGTGTCCTGGAAACACAAATATGTAAGGTCAAGGATGTGGATTTAATTTAGACAATAGCAATAGAGATATGGTAATGGAACTTGAACTTGGATATAAGATAAAATCCATTGCTTCATATTTTTACAAAATGTTTAGATTTATTTTATATGTGTGAATATTTTGTGTACATGTACGCATGTGCACCACTGCATGTATTGGCTATAGAAGTCAGAAGAAGGTATCAAATCCCCTGGAACTCTAGTTACAGATGGTTCTGACCCATCCTGTGGGTACTGGGAATCAAAAATAAGTCTACTGTAAGACCATCAAGTGTTATTAACTGTTAAGCCCTCTCTCCAGCCTATTTTGCTTCATATTTTACTAAATTACAGTCAATGTTAAGATAAGACTGCCTTTCAGCAGTTTGTTGAATTTAAGTCTATGATGGTCTGAAATATTTTTAAAAGACTCCTAACTACTCAGTCTGGGGTAGAGAGCCTGTGGTGTACATAACATGGGTCATCAGATTCTTGAAATTTATAGTACCCTAAAGCTTTCTAAAAATTTCAACTTTCCAAATGCTGTGCCTAAAATCAATACTATCAGTTCTCCACAAATGCTCCCCTATATGCCTTAAATCTATTGGGCATGTCTTTGACCACAAGTGGAAAATGTCCTTGCTCTTGTCCTGGCAAGAAACCAGTAATGATAGAAGTATTTGGAGGTTCTGTTGCTTGATCTGTTTCCTAAATAATTTTAGGATTACCTATTCAGAAGGGGAAACATTATAGCTGCACTGAAGGCCTGTTAGGGGAAAGCTATTTCCTCTTGGTCAAGAGAATGAAATATCTGGCCTGAGTGGAGACCTAGCTTTCCAGGTGGGCAGGTAAATAACCCAACTAAGGATAACCTCAAGGGATGTGGGACCCTAGGTAAGAAGGCTCACGTTAAGCCATGTTGAAGAGAGAAGAACAATTAACCCTTTAATGAGCTAATGTACTTTTTCTTAAAAAAAAATTTCCCACCCAACCCAACCCCCAGCTACCACGAGGTCTGTTAGGTATACCTGTCTTTCTGAGTTCTGTCTCAATAAGTTAGGGATAACTTTTTTTTTTCTTATTAAAGGTCTGGATCAAAGTAACAGGTTAAGGATGCCTTGTTAAATCTCAGTAAGGCATAAGAAACACAGATTGGGATGCCTTCCAAATCACATTTGTGTTCCTCACTAGAACATCCTCTGGGAAGTTTCCTTTGCATCTTCTTTCTTTGCTTGTGAGCCACCATGCAGAAACAAAGTCTACTGGTTTACTTACCCTTATGACAAAAACTTGTATTCTTTGTATCTTGTATTCCCATTTTAGAGGCTATGAAGAAATGGAGCCTACCAGACTACTGACTTTTACCAATGTGACTCAACATGATTAGCACCTGTGACTTTATTGCTGCAGTTTGCATGTTTAATCTTAGCCTGCCAGTAGAGTACCCCACATCCAAAAACCCTGTAGAATAAATACTGACCCTCATGCATCACTGAAGTCAGTCACTTTCTTATGATTCTATGAGTCAGGGAGGGTTACACCTCCCTTGTGGGTTGAAATTCTAATATTTTCTTTGAATGTTCATTTTGACCTTTTCTTGCAAATTCACGATCTGTCAGTATATATTACATTTCTCAATTTAGATAGGATATAAGCATGATAAGTACTGAGGGTGAATTTTCCATTTAAAGAGGGTTATCTGGATTAAGAAAGCCTGTTTGTAATTTTCCACATGTAACTTGGATTTAAGTTTCCATAACCTAGAGAATATGGAAAACAGAAAACAATAATATCTAAAAGAACATTGAAAGAGAGTGTATCAGAATGTTCTTTTTTCTTAGCCTGTCTATGTCACATTTATTGGAAACTAAGAACAAAAACAAGAGTATTTAGGGTGTGATGAGGAATAAACAAAAACAGAAAACAAGTATGGAACAAAGGAGTCTTTGAAGGAAATGTTTTGTTTTCTGTTTTTATCTCACCTAGAAAAAAAGCCTGTAGAAACCAGGCAGAAACAGCAAGCATTAAGACCCAGCCTTCTGTCTCCTGCCTAGGTAGGCTGGTTCTACTCTCATTAGATGCTGCATCAGATTTCCTAGCACCTGTCAGTCCATAATTGGGGTTTGGTTTGGATCTGTGTCAACACTCAGCCCTGTTTTGCTGTAGCTTCCCAGGTCTAGCCATCTCAAAGTGTCAGCTTAATTTCGCAGCCAGCTAATGTTTGAGGCACATGGCTTGGAAAACTTTAAGTCCCTTTTAGAATCCAGTACATAAATCATGGAAAAGAACATGTCAAAATCCAATAAGTCCACCATGGAATTCTGGTATTGACTGATTAGACTGACATAGGGAATGCACTGACCTCATCATATAGGTAAAGAACCCATAGTGGAGTCTGGACTGGGTCTCCCATTTCCATGATTCCATTAGATATCCAGGAGGGTGAAAAGCAAAAAAGAAAAAATATTGAAGTAAATGATTGATGTGTGTAACTGGATCCCTGTAGCACAGAATATTCTACTGCTGCAGTGATCATCTGATAGTAGTCTCAGGGCTACTGGGAAGAAGTTTTATGGAACTTCCACTTTGGCCTATGCTTGCCACCTTATTAAGTATGCCACTTCACAAGATGGTAACGAAGTCACATGCTTGTGAACATTTTGATGACATTACTAGTCCAGATGTATATAAAATCGCATGGTTAATTTCTGCTTGCAATGAACTGAGGTCCATACTAAGATGAATCTATACCTAAACTGGGAGTGAGTAACTGTGGTATCTGTACACCTCAATGATTAAATGTGCACAGGTATCCTTTTTCTTTTAGAAAAGCACACTAGTGAGATTAGCATGGAGATCACAAGGGATAGTACAAACATGACAGGAAAAATTGTTCTGCAGGATATAGGTCCTAAATACCTAAGGAAAGAAACAAGATAGAAGGCGTTCCATGGACTCAACTCAAGAAAAGGGAGTCTGAATGCCTTATCATCAATCATAACTTGGTTCATGGAAAGATCTCCTGGATCTCATTTTGATTCTCCCTCAGCTCCTATGTACATGCTATTGTAGTGGGTATTCATTCCACCTATGGCCTTGGGGTACCAGCTCCTAGGGCGTGGCCTCTTGGCTAGCTAAGACCTGAGAGGCCACAACCCACTACATGCTGTCACTGGACTGGAAAAGGAATCCATGAAAGAAGTGCGAATAATGGCAAAGTGGGATCATTTTTGCTCAGAAAGGACTTAGAGAAACCAGGATGGAGAAAGTAACATTGATGCTATTTTGTCTGACCCATGTATGGTATGTATTGAGACTTAGATACACCTGGGGCCCTCTGTGTTGGTAGGAACTTAAATCCCTTAAAACCACTTTGTTGAACTTCTTTGATTTAATTCTTAGAATACTTATTTGTATGGCAATTTTACCCAGTTATAAAAGCAACTGCCTAGGGATCATGTGGTCAAGATACTGCTGGTGTCGATTATTATGATGATGACTCTGTGGGCCTAACTATTCCAAGCCTCTCTACTCTCCTTTCTTCCCCTACATATGGTACAAAATCCCCTCAACTCTCTGAGGGAGCCTTGATAGTGTTGTAAAGAGGGAAACTCTGTCCTCAAGAAGAGAAGAAACGGGGTTTAAAGGGGCACTTTTTATTGCCCATCATGTGGTCATTGGATAAAGACATGGAAAAACAACCCAAGAAACAGGGGTTTCATGTGTTTTCCATATCTTGCTATTATTCCCCAGAAGAATAAACTTGGAAAGAAGGAAAAGGGAGAGGATTTTCATCCTTCTCCCAGAAATGCAAAGTTCCAGTTAAACAGCTTATATCCCTAAGGAACTTACCTAATGTCCAGGAGTATAGTAAATTGCTATGTCTTCAGAGGAGTCTCTGTAATAGCCCTGTATGGCCATAAACATGTTACTGGAAATTTCAAGGACTAACCACATGTTATTGGGAAAATCAGAGTCCCTTTTTGGGGTTTTAGTGTCTTTAATAAAACAATTTAAGAAGGATGGATTCAGATGCAGGCTCAATGACAATTATATTAGAGTATAAAAGAAAAAAATCCCAGGGAAGGCAAACCAAAAATCTTTGCAGTTGCCTGGAGAAAAAGAATTAAGCATAAAATAACCATGCCATTTGTGTTATGCTGGTATGGATGTCAACTACATGGTGGACAAGCAACCACATTTGAGAAACCATAAGGAAGCCCAAAGTACCAAAAAAGGATACTTAGGCTGTAAGCAGAATCTGCCTCCATCTTGAGTAGATCACAGATCTTATACTCCAACCTTACTTCCCCCAACTCATCCCTTTGTACCAGCCCCTAACTCCAGTAGGCATTCCCTGATAACCTGTAGGATGCACTGGCCAGAGAAGTAGGTAAGCTAACTGCAGATTAAGCACATCTCCCTCCCTCCCTCTAAATCCAGTCCCCTAGTCTCATCCCCAGCCTACCTGTTATGGACTCACCCTACTTTCTTCCCCCATTCCCAAGGGACTAAGCAAATTCTGGTAGAATATCTTGCTTTCCTCCCTTCTGTGGCTTTTCCTCAGCAACCTCCATCTAGCCCAATCCCACTCCTAGGTGTCAGCTTCTAATACCTAGAAATAGATTCTACTGAGGCCCCACAGTGGCCACATCTGGCAGGATCCCAGAAAAATTCCATACTAGGCAACAAATATCCACCATGCCCACCTAATAAACAGATGACAACAGAATCAAGATACAAAGCACTCACCCAATAAAGACAAGACTAGGTATCAATACCTAGAATTATAATCATTCTAGACCCAGATACCTAGTAGCAATCTTGGTATTATCGCAACAAAATAAAAGCCAGGACAATATGTCTCCATCACAACCCAACAGCTCTACTAGGCTGAGAAATGTAACATAGTTGAAGCACAACACAAGGACTTAAAATGGCCTTCATAAATATAATAGAGGTCCTTAAAGAAGAAATGAATAAATTACTTAAAGAAATTTATAAAAGCGAAAACAAGCAGTAGAAGGAAATGAATAAAATAGTTCAAGACTACCAAGGACGAGCCCAGCAAAGACTCCTAGCAATAGTGGATAGGTAGCCAGATTGCCCATCTCCTGTAATCAGAATGGTAACTGCCTTAATTGTTATCAGAGAAAGATATCTTTTTGTACAGTAACTGATGGAAGCAGATGAAGAGATCCACAGCCAAGCACTGGGCCAAGCTCGAGGAATCCTGTTAAAGAGAGAGAAGAAGCATTGTATGATCCAGGGGAAGGCTCAAGGTCATCACAAGGGAACCCACAGAGAAAACTAACCTGGTCTCAAAGGAGCTCACAGACACTGGATTGACAGCTAAGGAGCCTGCATGGAACTACCCTAGTCCCTCTACATATGTGTGACAACTTGTATAGCTTGGTCTATTTTGTGGACTCCTAGCAGTGGGAGCAGGAGCTGTCTCTGATGCTTTAGCAGGCTTTTGTGAACTTACTTCTCATACTCGATTGCCTTACCAAGCCTTAACACAATGAGAGGAGCTTAGCCCTACCTCAACTTGATATGCCATGCTTTGTTGACACCCATGGGAGGCCTGCCCCTTTCTGAACTGAAACAGAAGAATATGGTGATATTTTATTTGTGCTGAAATGTGATTTTATTGGTATGTTAATAAAGTTGCCTGGAGATCAGAAGTCACAGTGAGCCATAAGTGGGAGTCAGGTGGTGTTAGCATATGCCCTTAATCCGATCACATGGCAGGCAAAGTCTCTGTGGTCAAGGACACATCCAAAGCAAGGTGATCTGAACTTTTAATCCCAGTACCAACCATAGAGACCTGGAGGTCTGTATAGACAGGCAGTGATGAGGAAATCATGTGGTTGGGTTTATAGCAAATGAGAAGGCAAAATAGAAAGGCAAAAAAAGACAGGACACAGGAAAAAGGTCTCTCTCTCAGAGGAAGAATGGCAGTGAGTGATAAGATAAAGTGGTCTTAGCTCTTGGCTACTGTTCTGATCTCTGGGCTTTTAACTCTGCATTTGTCTCTGTGTTTCTTATTTAATAAGACTGTTTAGAATTTCATCTACAGAAGAGGAGTAGATTGGGGCAGGGGTGGGGGAGAGAGGAAGTGAGGAAAGGGAGGGGAAGGAGAGGAGGGAGGGGAAACTGCAATCAGGATGCAGCATTCTGAATAAGTTTCATTAATAAAAATTTAAAAAATAGAATCAATAAAGAAAACAAAACTTAGGGAAATCTGGAAATAGTTTAGGAACTCTAACAGGAAACTCAGATGTAAGTCTCACAAATAGAATACAAGAGATGAAAGGAAGAATCTTTGGCATTGAAGAAAAGACAGAAGAAATGGATACCTCTGTCAAGGAAAATGTGAAATCTAAAAATGGCCAGCCTCAAACATCAATGAAATCTATGATTCCATGAAATGATAAAATCTAAGAATAATAGATCTAGGAGGAGAAGAAACCCAAGTTAAAGACACAGAAAATATTTTCAATGAAATCCTAGAAGGTAAAAACCTAGCCTAAGGAAATTGTTGCCAATATGGTACAAGAAGCACACAGAGCACCAAATAGACTGCAGCAGAAAAGAAAGTATCCCTGACACATAGTTATCAAAACACTAAATGTACAGAACAAGGAAAGAATATTAAAAGCTGCAATGGAGAAAAACCAAGCAACATACAAAATAACACCTCTCAATAAGGATGCTAAAAGCCAGCCAGATGTCAGCCCAGACTATTATACCCAGCAAAACATTCAATCACAGGAGATAGAAAAAAAAGATGTTCCAAGATGAAAAACAAATTTAAGCAGTATCTATCTCCAAGTCCAGTGCTATAGAAGGTGCTAGAAGGAAAATTTCAACCTGAAGATTTTAACCACGCCTAAGAGAACACAGGGAATAAATGAGCCTAGCCAATCAAATAAAAATGGGAGAAACTCTCTCTGTCTTTCTCTGTCTCTGTCTCTATCTCTGTCTCTGTCTCTCTCTGTCTCTCTCTGTCTCTCTCTCTCCCTCTCTCTCTCTCTCTCTCTCTCTCTCTCTCTCTCTCACACACACACACACACACACACACACACACACACATATCCCACAAGACCAAAATAATAGAAATGAACAAACACTGCTCATTGATATCACTTCTTACCATCAATGGTCTCAATCCCCTACCACGACCAAAAAAAATAAAAAGAAAGACACAGACTAACAGTATGAATGGCAAGAAACCATCCTTCTGCTTTATCCTGGAAACACATCTTAACATCAAGGATAGATATCATTTCAGGGTAAAGGTTAGAAAAAAAAATCCAAGCAAATGGAGCTAAGAAGCAAGATTGTATAGCCATTTTAATATCTGACAAAATAGACTTCAAAGCAAAACTAATGAAAAGAGACAAGAAAGGACATTATATAACCATCAAAGGAAAAATCCACAAAGAGGACAGTGCAATTCTTAATATCTATGCCCCAAACAAAAGGGCACCCAAGTTCATAAAAAAATGCTCCTAAAGCTTAAACCATGTATTGACCCTTACACATGGATATTAGGTGACTAACATATCCTCTTTTCATTAGACAGGGCATCCAGACAAAAACTGAACAGAGAAATGCTGGAGTTAAATGATATTATAAGCCAAATGGACTTAATAGATATGTACAGAACATCTCACCCAAACACAAAGGAATATATCATCTTTTCAGCACTACATGGAACTTTCTCCAAAATACAACACATACTCAGACACAAAGCAAGTCACAAACAGATATAAGAAAACTGAGATAACACTCAATGACCAATACAGATTAAAACTAGATATCAACAACAGAAACAACAAAAAGCTTACAAACATATGGAAACTGAACTACTCAAACCTGAATGAAAAATGGCTAAAGACATAATTAAGAAACAAATCAAAGATTTTTAGAATTGAATTAAAATTAAAACACAACATATTGAGACATGTTTGACACATTGAAGGCAGTTCTAAGGGGCACGTTCATAAGACTAAGTGCCTACTTATAAAAAGAGGAGAGATGTCATACTAGAAACTTAACAGTACACCTGAAAGCTGTAAAACCAAAAGAGGAAATTATACCCCCAAAGTATAGACATCAAGAAACAGTCAAACTCAGGGAAGAAATCAATAAAATAGAACAAAGGAAAAAATTCAAATAATCAATTGTACAAAGGGTTATATTTTTTGGATATCAGTAAGACTGACAAACCTGTAGTCGAATTAACTAAAAGACACAGAGAGAAGATCCAAATTAAGAAAATTAGAGAAGAAACAGTCACTGAGGAAATACAGAGAATCTCAAGAATATACTGTTATTTATTATGCAGCACTGTTAACCGTACGAGAAAAGTCAAGAGGTACAACAAAATTCACTATAAGAGTTTATAAGGGGAAGGGAATAGAAGGAGATTGTAGCATGACTCTTAAAAAGTCTTATTAGTAAAAACAAACCCAGAGCCATGTATTGGTGTGAATGCTCAAAGATCAGAGAGACAAAATAGGCCACAACTAACCTCACCTCACCAACTTCTCAGCTGATCCTGTTTCTTCAGACTGGAAGCCTCTGTGTCCTCATCCGAATGGATCTCAACTGAACTGCTACTAAAAGCCTAAAAGCTTAACCAGGCTCTAGTTCCTGGTCCTCACACCTTATATACATTTCTGCTTCCTGCCATCACTTCCTGGGATTAAAGGCGTGTGTCACCATGCCTGGCTGTTTCCAGTGTGGCTTTTAACTCACAGAGATCCCGATGGAATCTCTCCAGAATGATAGGATTAAAGGTGTTTGTGCCACCTTTTTCTGGCCTCCATGCCTATCTAGTGGCTGTTCTGTCCTCTGACCCCAGGTAAGTTTATTAGGATGCACACTATATTGGGGGACACAATATATCACCACACTCTCTACTTTAGCTGTATATTACCACATGAAAACTGCATGGACTTTGAAGGCCATCTGGGAATCTGGATTTTATTTTGAAATGTCCTGATTTTAAATGTTGGCTCAGTTTTTGAATGTGACATTCTTATACATAAAAACAGATGTATTAATAGTGAACTACCTACTTTCATTTAATAGTCTCTGTTGAAGGATGACAAGGGAAGGGTATATAGGACAAAGCTGTGAGGAGTCTGTTTGAAAGAATACATTAAAGATCTGATCTGGGCATGGTGGTCCAGGCATGTGATCCTAGCTCTCAGGAGGCAGAGGCTGAGATGCTGGAGAAGCATCATGTCTCAAAAGCAACAAATGGGTGATGGAGCAGAAGGAAGGGTGACCATACAGGTAAACCAGATGAGCAGAGTGTCATGAAAGCCAGGGCAAAAGGGCATTCCATCATCCATACTCATGGTGGAAAATATCTAGTTCTTACCCCTAAGAAATCCTGTGCCTAAAGAGAGTGAGTTCCTGTTTCCTCATGCCTTACATTACTTTCTCTGCCCAGACATCTCTTCCTGGGATTAAAGATGTGTGTGCTTCCCAGTACTTGGATTAAATTTGTGTGCCTTCACTGCCTGGCTCTGTTTCCAGTATGGCCTTGATCCATCTGGATCTCTGCCTCCTGAGTTTAAGGGTGTGTGCCACCGCTGTCTCGCTTCTATGTCTAATCTAGTGGCTGACCACTGATCCTCAGGCAAATTTATTAAGGTACACAATATATCACTACAGGAAGTTATTATTAAAAGTCTCCCAATAAAAAAAAGCCGAAGACCAGATAGTTTTAGCACAGAATCATACCAGACTTTCAAGGAAGAGTTAATGCCAATACTCTTCAAAGTATTCCACAAAATAGAAACATAAAGGATACTGCCAAATTTATTTTATGAGGCCATAGCTAACCTCAGACCTCATGCACATAAAGACCTAACAAAAAAAGAGAAAAAGAATTACAGACCAACTTCCCTTATGAACATATATACAAAAATTCTCAATAAAATACTTGCAAACCAAATCCAAGAACATTATCACAAAGATTATCCACCATTATCAAGTAGGATTCATCCAAGGGATTCAGAGGTAGTTCAGTATAAACAAAACAATAAATAAATGTAATTCACCATATAAACAGACTTCAGACTTTCAAGACAAAAATCAAACAGTCATCTCATTAAAGGGAGAAAAAGCCTTTCACAAAACTGATAGCCCTTCGTAATAAAAGTCCTGGAGAGACTAAGGATACAAGGCATATGCTTCAACATAATAAAGAGAATTTACATCAAGCTGGCAGTCAACATCAACTTTAGCACAGAGAAACTCAAAATATTTCTATTAAAATCAGGAATAATACAAGACTGTCCACTCTCTCATAGGAGTCAGAAACTGTCCTACATTCAAGTGATGAACAGACTGAGAAAGAAATCAGAGAAACAACATCTTTTATAATATTTCCCCAAAATATGAAATGTCTTGCAGTAACTCTAACCAAGCACATGAAAAACTTGAATGATGAAAAATTTAAGACACTGAAGAAAGAAATTGAAAAAGATATCAGAAGCTAGAAAGATCTCCCATGTTCATAGATCGAAGGATTAATATAGTATAAATGGTTAGACTACCAAAAGAAATCTACTGGTTCAATGCAATCCCTGTTTAAATTCCAGTACAATTTTACACAGATCTTGAAAGGATATTTTTCAACTGCATATGGAAACATAAAAAAGATAGGCTATTTAAAACAACTCTGAATAATAGAAGAACTGCTGGAAGTTTCACTGTCTTCAAACTCAAATTGTACTAAAGAGTGTTAGTTATAAAAACAGCATAATGTTTTCACAATAAACAGACGTGTCAATAAAAGGAATTAAATTGAAAACCCAAACAAAAAATCCACATACCAATGGACACCTAATTTTTTGACAAAGAAGCCAGAAATACCCATTGGAAAAAAAAGACAGCATCTTCAACAAGTTGTGTGGGTCACATTGGATGGCTGCATGTAGAAGAATGAAACAGAGTGATATGATACTTATCACCCTGGGCAAAAAAATTCTCATAGGGAAATTCAAAACAAAAATACTTGGAGATTTCGTCTTTACTCTGTCAGAATATCTAAGATGAATAAAAAAAAATGACAGCTCTTGATGGCAAGTTTGTAGAGTAAGGGGAACACTCCTTCATTGCTGGTGTGAGTGCAAATTTGTACAGTCACTATGGAAACCATTGTGGGAAGTTCCTCAGGAAGCTGGGAATCTATCTACCGCAAGATCCACTACATCACTCTGAGGCATATACCCAAAGGATGCTTCATTATACCACAGAGACACTTGCTCAACCATATTGATTGCTTCTCTCTTCATAATGGCCAGAATTGGAGAACCCCTAGATGTCCTTCATCAGAAGAATGAATAAAGAAAATGTGGTACATTTATACAATGGAATATTACTCAGCCATGAAAAATTAAATCACAAAATTCATAGGCAAATAGAATAAACCAGATAAAGTCATCCTGGTTGAGGTAACACAGACCCAGAAAGACAAATACAGTATGCATTCCCTTATATGTGTATATTATCTGTTAAGTCAATAATAAGAAAGCTATAATCTGTAGAATCATATTGGTTAGGTATAGAGTAAGGGACTACAGGAGGACAGATAGATTTCTCTAGGAAAGGTAGTAAATGGAAAATATATATATATATATATATATATATATATATATATATATATATATTCTTATGTGAAGGCAATCTAAATGTAATCACCAAATAGTAGGGGAGAGAGAGTCCCAACTTGTCACCTGGAATGGTTTACATTTAATTGAGCTGTTGGCCAAAGGAGTCCAAACTATTGCTCCCCACAAACTTGAGGCAAGTCCCCATTAATGAAGAAAATACCTATACAACTCATCGAACATGGAAAAGTGGAACAAGTACCTACCTAGAGATGTCAGATCTAAGGACTAGTATATCTGTTAAAATAAATTAAAAACTTAATTTAGTTGCAAGCTGCCAAAAGATAAACATAAACACCAGCCAAGGTCCAAACACTTTTTATCTACAATGGTGTCTTTTCTGCAAGATATGCTTATGCAATGGTGGCACAAAGCTTGTGGGAGTAAACAACCCACATCTGACTTGATGATTTATTTAAGATCATTCCAGGAGATACAAACCATAACCAGACACGGTGGAATTGTGTGGGTGACCAAGAACCTGATCCTAGATAGTTCATGTACATAGGGTAAAACCATATAGTACTGTCCTAAAAAAATTAGCAGTACTAAAAATATTCTGTTATACTTAGAGATCAGTGCCTTGTTCAGCCTTCATCAGAGAGGCTTTCTCCTACAACAAATGGCAAAAATTACAGAGACACACATCCATACAATATGCAGAGAGTGACAGATCTCCAACTCATAACCCCAAATTGATGTTTCCATCAAATCCCTTCCCTCAAGCCTCGGGGAACCCTAAGTAGGAAAAGGCTGAAAGAGTGTGAAGTCTGAGGGGATGAAGGACACCAAGGAAACAAGGCCCTCTAATCAACAAGACCAACACACATATGGATTCACAGAGACTGAGGCAGCATGCATAGGTCCTGCACAGTTCTGCATCAGATAGTGTCCTAGAACTGAAAGAGGACACATGACAGCACCCCTAATCCAGAAGGTATCTCAAATTGATAATTACTTGCAAATTAAATATCAGTTTTCTTCAAGGCAGTTTCACTGGGGAAACCAACTACTTTTAAGGGTAGGCACATGCTCAGCAGTAGATGGCCAACAGAAAATGAACTCTGGTATCTTCGGATTTTCCTTGTCTCATAATGTCACATCAGGGTTTTTCTTTTTAATTTTTAAATTTTTAAATTTTGATTTTTTATTCTCTCTGTGTCTCTGCCTCTGTCTCTCTCATTCTTTTACTCTAAAGGACATTTGTGTAAATAATATTACTTCCCATTTTGTGTTTTTATTGGATTCCTGATTGTATGAATGAGGGAGTCTCTGTATCTATACCTTTTAGTTTTGCCTTTTTATGGGCTCTTTTACTTCTATTTACTTGCTTTTACAGAGGAAGAGGGTCCTGTGGACCCAGGGCTACAGGATCTCCATAACACAGGGAAGCAAGAAGATGTCCAGGAAGAGTTCCAATGAGGGCCCAGCATTGATGGTGTATTAGAGACCAGGTGCTGTGGGATATTATCTATGCTGTGAATGTGTTGTTCTGATTGGTTAAAAAATAAAGTGCTGATTGGCCAGTAGCCAAGCAGGAAGTATAGGCGGGACAAAGAGAGAGGAGAATTCTGGGAACAGGAAGGCTGAGTCAGGAGATGCTGCCAGCCACCACAATGAGGAACAGGATGTAAAGTACTGGTAAGCCATGAGCCATGTGGCGAAGTATAGATTAATAGAAATGGGTTAATTTAAGATAGAAGAACTATATTACAAGAAGCTTGTCACGGCCATACAGTTTGTAAGCAATATAAGTCTCCATGTGTTTAACTGGATCTGAGCAGCTACGGGACTGGCAGGAGACAGAGATTTGTCCTGACCGTGGGCCAGGCAGGACTGGAGAAAACTTCAGCTACAACCAGGAGCCTTGAACCAGACCAATGATTATTTGTGATGAACTACTACATGGAAAATGTATGGATAAAGGTGTTCACTGCATGACTCACTGTGTCACACTGCAGCTTCCATGATGAGATTTTCCCCTTCTTCCTTTTTCTCTTATTTTTTATTTTTATTTTTTTGTGGGGGTGGATTAGATCAGGAGGCATCAAGTGAAAGACACAAAGAATAAATAATATGAAAAAAAGAATATAGCCCATGGTCAGTTGACCATGTTTCATCTGAAGGTCACACATCCAAGAATATATTGGTAGCCCAAATTGATCTTAATAGGTGAATAAAAACAAGACACAAAGTAATGCAGAAAGGGAAGGAAATACATTGAAGAGGAGTTGGATGAGGAGGTGAATAATTAATTGTGATATTTATTCATGATTTCTTGGGTGGTATTACTTTAATCATAAGTGTCCAGAACTCAGAGTTTATGAATTAAATAAAACACTATAGTATCTGCCTTTGAAGATGGAAGGAATGAGTTAAGAAATACAGATGACTTCTTGAAGTCAGAACCAGCAAAGAAGCTGAATCTTCTCTTAACATCTCCAGAAGTTAATTGACCTGATCAAACACCTTAATTTAGTTGCAATGTGATTGATGTCACACATATAATTTATACAATTGGAAAGCAATATTTTGTTTGCTTTATTTTGTTTTAAGCCACTTTATCTGTGACAATATTTTTTTTGGTTTTTCGAGACAGGGTTTCTCTATGTAGCTTTGTACCTCTCCTGGAACTCACTCTGTAGCCCAGGCTGGCCTCAAACTCAGAGATCTGCCTGTCTCTGTCTCCCAAGTGCTGGGATTAAAGGCGTGCGCCACAACTGCCCGGTGGACAATTTGTTATAGCAGCAACCAGAAGTAGTTGAGAAGTCAGATCATCTATTTCAACTTGGGTAGGTGAAAGGCTTACAGGGCAAAGACGAATATATAAAGACATACAATAAATTATTGGAAGGCTTTCAACTAGAATCCAGGTTTCCTATCTGTGGGTTAGGAAGATTTCTGTCTGCCCCCAATACACATTTTCTTATTCCAGTATCTATATTCTTAGAAGAAGATAGAACACAGAAGACATTTTGAGAGAATGATGGTGTTGAAAATCAAACATACTCTGTGACAGATACTAGCCAATGACTGAGTTCTTTAAAGTTTTGATGTTTTCCCATTCATCACTGAGCCACATTGCCTGAAAAACACTTCTTTGGACACACAAATCTCATATTCTTTACTTATGTGAAAGCATTTACCCTTTACCTTTGTTTATTTATGTAGCTTTCAATTAGTGAAAGGAATTAAAGAAGGGTGCAGAAAAATCCCTCATCTGATTTCTGTGATACCATAGCACTTTCATAATAGCAAAGATGTTGATACTTAGAAAATTTTCACTTGGCAGGTGACCTATATAAAAGTGTATTTTGAGTTGGTTTTGTTTAATAGAAAAATAAAATTTAATTTTGAACTTTAAAGTTGTCTCTATCAAATTATTGTTGTAAGGAATGAATGTAAATAGTGTTTTGATTTCTCATTTTCCATGCTCCTATATCCTAAGGGTCTGGTGTGTGTGTGTGTGTGTGTGTGTGTGTGTGTGTGTGTGTGTTTAACTAAGGACATGATAAAGATAGTTAAATAACTAAGAGATGGGAAAAAGAATAGTACTAAAAGGCCTTCTATTGAGGATTCTATCACACATTGTGGAGTGAGATGTAGGCTAAAATTCTTTTTGACTTTTAATGTGTTAATTGCAGTATGTCATTTTACTCATGGGTTTGTTATCTCATCTTCAAAAATAGGGAAGTCAGTGACATTTACATTTTAAAGTTGATAAAATTAAATTAAATATCACATGTAAAGGTTTAGCATAGACATTTGCCATTGGAAATATAATATACTAAACAAAACAGAACTCGTTATGACTTTGGTGAAGGTGCCACTTTTAAATTACAGGAGTGGCAAAATCTTGACTCTCCAGAGAAAACTCATAAAACTAAGCAAGCATGTAATTCTTTCCCTGGGTGCAGAAATTGCTAGGTGCTATGGGTATGGCAGGTATCTTCTTTTACTAGATATGTGTTTCTATGGCCATTCCAGGAACAGAAGGCAAAAATAGGACATAATCAAGACAATGGCCCAAGAATCAGGAATCCTTGGTTTTACTTTTATATTTATTCAACTACCATGTCCAGGTTTTGCTCTTCTGTGGTCTTCAATGGTCTCATATATGAAAATGGAGAAATAATAGATTTGGTCATTAGATATTTGCTTATTCAATCATTCTAGTATATCTAATAACTGATTCACTAGTTGATAATAGATAAAGAATCCTTTCAAAAGTTCAGTGAAATACTCATGTTTCTAGTTTCTAGATAGAACATTCTGGGAAAAAGAATATATGAGCCACGTGAAAATGGAGTATAGAGACCTTTTAGAGATCTTTTGGGAGATTAGAACAATGTTTTAAGCAAGCAATACTGAGGTCTTACCCTAGGAAAATATCAGACCTGCATAAAACTGATTCATAATTGTGTCAACTTTATGCAATGTTTCTGATTTCTCCTGATTTTTTTAGATTAGATCGATCTCATTGTAGGCATCATATATACTATTAGGTCTCTGTTTTATATTTATAAAGCATGACATTGGTGGAGTTCACAGTGTGAGGTCTGGTCTCAGGCATGTGGAATGCAAGGAGCTATTCATTTTGCAGCTAGATGTCAACCTAGATTCTCTGCAGAGGAAGCCAAATATTACCTCACTTAAGGTTTTTTTTTTTTTTAATGAAAGGTCAGTGTGTATGTGGTTGCATCCAGTTGTGACATAAAGCTGATGAGGACAGAGTGAAAGGCATCTGCAATTAAAGTCTATGCAAATGAATACATAGTTCCATTTGTTAGCATCATTTAGGGTTCACTGTGCTCAGGACTATCATATAATGGAATATTTTAATTTATTTAATATTTAAACACTTTTTGTAATTACTCAAGAAATGCATTTTCATTGAGGAAAATTTATAGAGTACAGAGTGCTAAACATTTTAAAGAAAATTTATTGAATGAAATCACAGTGTGACAGATTATCTAATATAATGTCATAAAAATTTGCAGGTTTTTTAATATTTTGGGGGAGGTAAGAATGTTGAGATTTTATTTTTTTATTCAGACTCACAGTGCTAATACTTGGTATGGCATAGTGAGGATTTGAGGTTGATTTTGTGTGGTTGTAAAGTTTGTGGTTTTAACTTTTTAATTGAAAAAATTATAAGCACAAACATCAAGAAAAGCTTACTAATGATTCAGCAATATAGATTCAAACACTCCTCATTTTTGACATATGTTTTTTGAGTATTTTAAACCACATTTTAAAAAGTTTGGGAGTCGGATCCTGGCAGCAGCTGTGGCAGCTCAGTACTTCCTTGACTGTTTCTGTCTCACTTTCACTTCTAGAAACATGGTCTCTGGTATCACTGTGTCTGATATTATCTTCAAGATGTTCAATGTCATGAAGGAGTTCAAGTTCTCAATGAAAGAAAAGTGATGAAACCAAAGAAGGTAGTGCTCTTCTGCCTGAGTGAGGACAAGAAGAACAGCATCCTGGAGAAGGGCAAGGAGACCATGGTAGGAGACATGGGGCAAACTGTGAACAACCCTACACCACCTTTGTCAAGATGCTGACAGACAGGAACTGCCGCTATGCTCTCCACTATGCAACCTATGAGGCCAGAAAGAGCAAGAAGGATCTGGGGTTCATCTTCTGGGCTCCTTAGGGTAAACCCCTTAGGAGCAAAATTATTTATGCAAGCTCCAAGAATGCTATTAAGAAGGAAGTGATAATGATCAAGTATGAATTATAAGCAAACTGCCATGAAGAGGTCAAGGACCGCAGCACCATGGCAGAAATGCTAGGTGGCAGTACTGTTATCTCACTGGAGGACAAACTGTTGTAAACTACCTCCAGCTTGGAGCATCTAGCAGCTCCAGATCTGTTCTTGGGTGTCATAGGCTGCCCACTTCCTGTTAGAACAGAGGGGCTGAGGGGATCCCAGCAGAGGTAGAGCTTTCAATTAATCCTAGTGGCCAAATGTCTCCACAATTCCTCAGATCATCACCCTCCCTCCATCCCTGCCAGCTCTGGACTTCCAAAATTACTTTTGGTCTTCTGATTCCTCTTCAGTTGAAGAAAATCAAGTGCCCCTTTGTGGCATCCGGTTTGGAAAAGCCTTATCCCATGCTGCCAACCTCTAACCACAATAGTGAGAAATCTGTTTAGTTCTCCGTGTAAATGACTTTCCTTGCTCCAACTGATTGCTCTCTTTTGTACTTTGATCTTGACCACTCATAGAAGCAGAACTAATAAGGAATCTTCAACTAAATAAGAGAAACGATATTTTAGAAAGGCTAATTAACAGCAAAAATGTTTGGTAGACAATAGACTTTAAAGGAAATTTCTTGCCTAACTCTTTTTTAATGACATGATTTAGGGAGATCAGTAGAAGTACCCCTGATGATTGATTTTTTATACAATTAAATAAGAGATTTCATAAAAATACATAACTAATGTAAAAAGTTACAAATTCTACCATTCAACTGTAGATGAAATTCTAAACGGTCTTATTAAATAAGAAACACAGAGCCACATACAGAGTTAAAAGCCCAAGAGATCAGAGCATTAGTGAATAGCCTTTAGCTTACCACTTGCTGCTGTCCTTGCCCTGAGAGAGAGACCTTCTTCCTGTGTCCTGTCTTTTTATTGCCTTTCTGTTCTGACTTCTCATTGGCTCTAAATCCAACCATATAACTTCCTCATCACTGCCTGTCTATACAGACTTCCAGGTCTCTATGGTTGGTACTGGGATTAAAGGCATGTGTCACCATGCTTGGCTGTGTCCTTGAACACAGAGACTCTGCCTGCCACGTGATTGGATTAAGGGTGTGTGCTACCACTGCCAGACTTCTGCTAAATGGCTTGCTTTTAACTCTGATCCCCAGGCAACTATATTTATTAACATACAAATAAAATCACATTTCAGCACAAATAAAATATCATCATATTCAACCATAACTGCTATTTTGCATTTGTACAGGGTGACTAGCATTTCAGTTGTGTGCATTAATATGTTTACAATCAGTGTCCTACTGATATGAGCATTTCTGTATGTTTTATTTTTAGTGACAGTGTAACATTAAATATATACTACTTTTTGTATAGTTTTCAGCTTTTCTGTATCATAAATGATACTGTATTGGGTATCTTTTAACACTCACACTTATTAATGCTCTAAAATTTCATTTGTTACAAAGCAATCATGCTGTAAAGCAAAAGATAACCAGCTGCAATCCACAACCCCAGGGAAACTAGGTAACAAGGAGGACCCTAAGAGGGACAAGCCTGAATCTCCCTGTGAGGGGGAAATAGATAAGATCTCCTGGCTAAACTGGGAGAAGGGAAGAAGGGATAGAGTGGGAGACTGAACATGAGGCAATGCGATATTTGAGTAGGGGGAGAGACAGAGAGGGAGTGCAATGAAAGAGAGACATCTTGATAGAGGGTGCCATTAGCCATTATGGGGTTAAGGAGAAACCTGGTGCCAGTGAAACTCCCAGAAATTCACAAGGATGACCACAGCTAAGACTCCTAGTAATAGTGGAGAGGGTGACTGAACTGGCCTTCCCCTGTAATCAGATTGGTGAATACCCTAACTGTCACCACAGAGCATTCATCCAGTGACTGATGGAAGCAGATACAGAGATCCACAGCTTGGCTCTGGGCTGAGCACCTGGAGTCCAGTCAAAGAGAGAAAGGAGGGATTGTATGAGCAGGGCAGGTGGTCAAGATCATAATGGGGAAACCCACAGAGATAGCTGACCTGAGCTAGTGGGAATTTATGGACTCTGGACTGATAGCTGGGGAACCTGAAGGGGGCCGAACTAGGCCTTCTGAAAGTGGATGCCAGTTGTGTGGCCTTGTCTGTTTGTGGGGCCCCTGGCCATGGGACCAGGATTTATCCCTGGTGCATGAGGTGGCTCTTTGGAGACCATTCCCTATGGTAGGATACCTTGCTCAGCCTTGATGCAGGAGGGAGGGGCTTGGGCTTGTCTCAGTTTGATCTGCCAGACTTTGTTGACTCCCTGTGGGAGGCCTTACATTTTCTGAGGAGTGAACAGGGGATAGGGAGGAAGGTTGTGGGGGAGTTGGAGGAGAGGAAGTAGGGGGAACTGTGGATGATAAGTAAAATAAAAAAAAATAAAGAAGCAATAATGCAATTCTGAATGACAAAACATACAAAAATATTTCGAGTAATGATATTGATACTTTATCTACTGAGATTGAACTGACTGTAGTAAGGGTTTGATCACGGCAAATTGCCTTCCACATGTGGAAATTAATGTCCTTATTGTTACCAAAAAGAACTTACTTGTAAAACACTAATTTGATGCAACTGTTGCTAGGTAATCTGTAAAAACTTTACAAAATAAATGTTCAAAACATCCACGAGACCAAAACAACCCCCATTATTCGCAAAACTATGCAATTATTTTAAACACCTTTTAGAAACAGAAAATTAAGCTGTGTGGAAAAATGTAGACATCTATTCACCAAAATTTCCAAGTTTGTTTCTTGGTTAATTGTGTCCAGAACACTGGACTCTACCTAAAACAATGTGAATGAAAGTGGTTTGTACTGCATCCAGGCCTTATTAATATGCTCTCTTTCCACAGGGTTGATAGTGATTATCACAATAATTTAGAAAACTGTGAATTGAATCTGGAAGTTCTAAATAAAATGGATTTTAGCCCTATAAATCATCACTTGAGAGATATCATTCATATTGCATGTTGGAGCAATAGTAAAGAAACTTGTATCATGTTTAAGCCATTAAATAATTTAGGATTTATATGTTATATTATATGGTATTGTCTTAAACAATAAATGCCCTTAAATGAAATAAAAAATGTCAAAAAGTTAACAAAAATTTAAAAAGCTACCTTAAATGATGATAAAACACTCAAATTAAGAAAAATTTTAGAAGATAGTATCACTGGATATAATTGCTTAATTCTAAAACCAAAGATGGTAAGGAACTAGGAGGGTTATGAGAGAGCAAATTCTTAAGATAATTTCAAATTTGGAAAATTTAATAACCAGATCAAAACACCTGAGCCATATTTAAAGTCCATATTAAATATAATTAAAGGAAAATACAAAGAAAGACGAAGTCAAGGAACAGATGATAAGTGAGACACATGTACGGAAATTGGAATAATGACACGGATGATTAATAATCCAATAAATATGTCATTTTAGTGTTGATTTTTTCATAGCTGGGAATTTCTATGAAGGTTTCTTATCATCTGCCTCCATTGTGGAAAGGCAGCCAGAAATCTTTCACCATAACGTATTCCTATGAGATCTTGGCAACAAAGCCACAGTTAATTAAGTCTAGAATTTGAGCTGCTTGAAGCAAAGACAGCCACTCATGTGCTGTTCATGGAAAATGACACTTCCCTGCAGGAGTAGAACTCTACTTAGTTCATATATTCTAACTGCCAAATCATTGGGATCCTATTATTGGGATGTCTGAATATAATGTATATGGAAAATAATTTAAACAATAATGTCAAGATTAGTATAAATAGAAACAAAATCATAACATTGTAGAATAAAAGACTAGAAACCATTCATATTACAGTCATCGTGAATTCTGAATAACTCACTAGATAGTATAGTTCTTTACGGCTACACACGTTCTTACAATTTTTCCATTATTTGAAATAAGGTGAATATGTTGCTATCCTTGTGAAACAAAAGAATTATTAAACTATCTATGACAAGATTTTTAAAAGTAACATGATCTTTATAGGGAAAGCTGGGATTTTTAGGTTGTAACTTACTTATGGAGAGGAAAAACATAATTTATTGGAATTATTCTCTGAAAATAAAATGAATGCTAATGACTAAATAATTTATATACTTTAAGTACCAGTAAGAGTAGGATAAAAGAGAGGATGAGGGTAGACAAGAAATTTGATAGCAAAATGTGATGATACATATGCATAAATGTCATAATGAGCCTCATTATGCGCTTAAAATATGTCACATCCTTATATACCAACAGCTTCTAAAATTCAAATAGTACCCATTTCATGAGTTCTAGACTTATATATTAGCCAACCTATTTTATAACTCAATGTATATGTTCAATAAGAATCTCTAGATGCTATACCCAACCTCTCCACCCACCACATCCTGAATATCATTCTCCAAGTTCTAGCTGGGTGAGTCTGCATGATTTTCCCCTCCACACATCCTTCCCAGCACCCAGATCTAGCTCAGAACCCACATCCAGTGAGTATGCCAAGTATGATCACTCCTGCCTAATACTACTGTATATGAACCTCTAGTCTTCTTCCAGGAATCTCCTTGCATATCCAAAACCCACAGGCCTCTCCTATGCTATATCTAAACTCTATATACCCATACCCTGCACAGCCTTCTCCTCATTCTGGCCTGCCAAATCCACCTGATTCTCCTCTCTACACATCCTCCACAAAACTCAGATCTACTGCAAACTTCAGGGTTAGACCAGGATTCACATCCTGCACCCAAGCCCAGTCCCCTGTGGTCATGTGATTTAATTCTATCTAACTTATAGCCAACCTCTCTGCCCTTAAATCTTCTTTTCTATTCTAACCTGCTCTGTCTCTTTCAGACACAAAACTAACGAAAGAAGTCCAGATGCCCAGATTTCATCACCCAAGAAGAAAAGAATAAATGTTATGAAAGATCAAGGCAGTATATTATTCCTAAAACCCATCAGACCTATAGGAATGTTTGCCAAGGTGAATTACCAAGCTGAAATGGAGGATATAGAATTTAAAATGACAATTATAAACTCTACAAAGGAAGTTATGGAGTTTAAAGAAGACACAAAGAAAACAGTTCAATGAACTTAAAGATGGAATTTAAAAAATAAATGCCCGAGTTATACTCAAGAAAACAAATATGTAAGGCTGATGGAAATAATAAAGACAATCTAGAATTTGAAAACGGAATTAATTAAAGAGACAGAAATATTTAGAGGACTTAAGATGAAATGAAGATGGAATTTAAAAACCCAATAACCCAACAAAATAATATCAAGATCCATTCATTCTTAAACTATTAATAAATGAATAAACAGCAACAGGATTTCTAAATCCTTCCATGAATTCTAGGTCACTCTAATCGAAAAATCAGAGAAGCAAGAAAAGAGAAGAAAAGAAAAATTTGGCTAATATCCATAATGAATACAGATTAATGTAATTTCAATAAAATACTTGTAAACCACATGCATACATATATAAATATATTATTGATCATGACAAATGTAGCTATGTTTCTGAAATGTAGGAATGATTCAACAAACACAAGTCACTGCATGTAATAAGCCATGTAAATGGACTTAAAGATATAAAACATGATTAACTCAGCGAGATAGAAAAAAGTCTTGGACAAAATCTTATGGTGATATTTTCTTTTGTACTAAAATGTTATTTGTATGTTAATAAATAAATTTGCCTGGGGGTCAGAGCTATTAGCAAGCCATAGGAAAGCTGGGCGGTGGTGGTGCACACCTTTAATCCCAGCACTTGGTAGGCAGAGCTAGGGAGATCTCTGTGTGTTCAGGGATACAGCCAGCATTGGAGACACACGCCTTTAATCTCAATACCAACCATAGAAGACCTGGAGGTCTGTACGGACAGGCAGTGACGAGGTGGTCATGTGGTTGGGTTTACAACCAATGAGAAGGCAGAACCGAAAGTCTTTATAAAGACTTTAACACAGGAACTAGCTCTCCTTTGGAGAGGTAGGACCACTGCAGGAGGAAGGGTAAGGTTTAACTCTTAGCTCTGACTTCTTGGCTTTCTTCTTTGCATTGGTTCTGTGTTTCTTATTTAATAAGACAGTTGGTTACATCTACAAAATATAATTTCCCTTCATGATTAAAATCCTAGAGAGAGTAGGACTAGAAAGAACATAGCTCAACATAATAAAGGTATAGTTGAAAAACCCGCAACCTATATCATTATAAATGGAGAAGAACTGGAAGTAATTCCACACAAACCAGGAATGAGATAGGATTTCTCACTATTCACTTTCCCTTTCAATGTGGTGCTTGAAACACTAGCTGGAACAATGTCTTGAGAAGGAAACCAAGGGTACACAAATAGGAAAAATTATTCTTATTTATAAATGACATGATATTATACATAAGAGATCACAAAAATTCTACCAGAAAACTTCTAGAAGTGATAAATTCATCAATGTTTTAGGATACAGAAGTAACATATATTAATCAAAACATTTTCTATATATCAACAGCAAACATAGAGGTTTAAAGATCGTATACATACTCCCATTCACAATAGCCTCAAAGGAAAAAAAAATCTAAAAATAAAACTAACCAAGAGGGTGAAGAAAATTTACAATGAAAACTTGAAACCTCTGAAAAAAGAGATAAAGACACTAAAGCAAATCAGAACATCTCTGAGAGTTCATCTTACTCCAGTCAGAAAGACAAAGATAAAATAACCACCAACAAATGCTGGATATGGGTGAAATAGTATTCTTCATTCACTTTTGGTAGGATTTCAAACTGGTCTAGCCACTCTGGAAATTAGTGTAGAGAATTATCAAAGTGCTAAAAATAAATCTACCATATGACTCAGCTCTTACACTCCCCAGCATATGCTCAATGAGTTCAACATCCTACTCTACAGATATTACTCAGCCATGCTCATAGCTAGGGAATGGAAACAACCTAAATGTCTCTCATCTTACAAATGAATAATGAAAATGAGAAATGAGGTATGCATACACTATGGAATACTAATCAACTGTAATGAAAAATGTTAAATCATGAACCTAGTAGATACATAAATAAAGATCATATTGAGTGAGGTAACTCAGACTCAGAAAGACACGTGTCACATATTCTTTTATTTTTGAGGTTCCTAGTTTTAAATCTTCACACATGAGTATATTACCTAGAGTAACAACTGCAGTAACTAGGAGAGTAAAAAGAATGATTGTGGAGTAGGTTTGGGAGAAACAACACAGAGGGGAATGGCAGTTTACAAGTGATTTGAAGGGGGAAATGGGAATAGCATGAATGCTCTAATTAGGAAGTGTGGCAGGAGATAAGTACAGAAAAAGAATGAAGGAAGGTAAAATAACAGTAAAGATGTCTGAAAAAGTTACAAGCAATCATTCTATTATCTATCTACCCCAAATATCTATAATACACATACATAGAGAGTTTCAATGAAAATTTTCCATCTGTACAAACAATCCTTCTTCTAAGAGCCACAGACTAACTAACTTAGACACCAGGCATGAGAATACTGCTTTCTAGTTGTTGCTCAGAATTGTTCAAGTGACTCTTAAAATATTCTAGGCTGTCACATTTGCCCTTGCTTATGCCCCAGAGGTAGAAGTATGTCCCTATTGCTGAAGACACCATGCACTTTGGATACAGTGACCGAAGGACCAGAGCTAGAGCTGATCTTATAGTCTCTTCATTGAGAACTAGCTTTCATGGTACCAGAGGCACCATGCAAACTTCCAAAGGAGAGAAGCAACTACAAGTCCTATCCAACTTTGACGACTATGCACCATAATGACCAACATGACATGATAACTCAAAGAGTACACTCACTGGTGCTACACATACCTTGGGAGTGATCAACAGCTGTCTTATTGCACTTAAGGCCTGCTGAAGAAGAGGGAAAACATGCCTGGTATTAGAAACTTAGCCAACTACCCAGGACTAGTGAAGTCATAGACGTTGGAGGAGAACCCACAGCCACCAGGTTACTAAACCAGCATAATTCCTAACTACATTCTAATTATTTATCCTTATGTATACAGTTAACTGAAATTCTTGATCTTCGACAAGGAAACTTCCCTTTGCAACATACAGAAAACACTATAGAAAACAATAAATCAAAATACAGTGCTTGGAGCCTAGTCCCAACTGATACATTTATAACAATACTCCTACACATATGGCTCAGGAATCATTGCACAAGAGGGGGTAAAAATAGAAAGATTTTTAAGAGCCAGAGGAAAAGGAAATTGGTTTTGAGATAGAATCTCCTGGAGATGTCAGAGAATCTACACTCATGAAGTCTCACCAAAATGGTAGCCTAAACATGAGCTGAACAAGGATGACACCAATAGACATGTTAACATAGATGGGAGAATGTGCAGGAGTCCTCAAGCCTAGACACAGAACTATAAGCAACTTAAGAAATCTGAGAGTGGGAGAAATAATATTTCCCAGGGAGAGCATGCCAATTGGTTATCTAAAAGCAGATGGTCAGTCCTGAAAGCACATACATCCAAGTAACATTATACAGACCTAGAAAGTTGCATTTAAATATTTAGGAATATATTTAGCTCCAATAAATAAAATGAGTTCCTGAATTTGAAATACAGTAAAGATGGTATATGGGAATATTTGGAGGAAGGAAAGGGAAGGGAGAAACTGTAATTATATTATAATTCTAAAAATTTAAAATCCTTATTTTTAAAGCATCTCTAACCCAATGTCTCAAAGCCACACCATGAATTTTTCCTACCTCTCAGTTTTTCCTGACCAAATGCCCCAGTTCAATGGAGTGCACATTCCTCTCCCAGCTTAGGACTGAAATCTCAAAGTCCTAACTCCTTTCACAAGTTACCCTCAATCCATGTGTATTTGCTACTTTTCTGTTGCTGTGATTAAAATACCATGCATGAGGCAAATTATAAGAGAAAATTTATTTGAGCTTAAGATTCCAGAGGAATAAGTGTTAATCCTGGCTGGAATGTATGGCAGCAAACAGCAAACATGGAAGTGGAGTAAGATGCTGAGAGATCACATCTTGAATTGAAAGCATGAAGCAGAGATAGTAAACTGGAAATGGAGTGAGTCTTTAAAATTCTCAAATCTCACCTCCTGTGACAGTTCCTTAAACAAGGCAACAATCTTTTTTTTTCTTTTTTTTAAGGCCACACTTCTTAGATAGGACAAACAACTGCTGAACAAATGTTCAAATTCCAGAGACTATGGGAATGCTTCTACTTCAAAACGTTTGTTATCTCTTGTTTTTATGTCAACTTGACAAAAGCTAGAGTCATATGGGAACAGGTAAATTGAATTGAAAAAATGACCCCACCAAATTGGTCTGGGGGCAAGCCTATGGCACATTTTCTTGAATGATGATTTATGTGGGAAAGCCTAACTTACTGTAGGTGTTGCAATGCTTAGGTGAATCTGGGTACTCCAAGAAATCAGGGTGAGCAAGCCACGAAACAAGCTAATAAGTTTCACTCCTCCTTGGCTTCTGCTTCAGTTTGTCCTTCATGTTCTTGCCTTGGATTCTTGCCCTAACTTCCTTTTCTGATGGACTATCAGGTGGAAGTGAAAGATGAAATAAACCCTTTTCTCCTTCCACAAGTTATTTCTCGTCATGTTGTTTTATCACAGTAATAAAAATTATAACTAACACCATACTACTACTATTTTATTTGTTTTACTTCTAAAATGTATCTATAATCTGATCTCTTTGTACCACTTCTAATGGTACCAACCATGATTATGCTACCACTATTTTGCCTCTGCCATCTTACATGTCCATGTTTTAGGAGTTGATCATTACTGGCTTTATTATTTAAATAATACCCCCAAGAAAATTAGATTTGAACTATTCTCCTTATTCTTTCTGGCTAAGCACATAAATAGAGATGATGGAAATAAAGTGACAATCAAAAGAGAAATCTGATATGTAGAAAATAGACACAAAAGAAATAGTGACCTTAGGACTGGAGTAACAACAAAGAAAGAAGGGTATATTATAACCTAGTTCTCATCCAACAAAAGGAAACCACCCAGACCAGGTGGTTTGAAATAAAATGACTCTCAAAGGGAATGGCACTATTAGGAGTTGTGGCCTTTTTAGAATAGGGGTGGTATTGTTGGAGGAGGTGTGCCACCTGAAAGGGTGGGCTTTGAGGTCTCCTTTGCTCAAGCTATGCCCAGTATCACAGTTCACTTCCTGTTGCCTGTGTATCAAGATATACTCTCAGCTCCTTTTCCAACACCATGCCTGCCTGCATGCCACTGTATTTCCCACCATGAAGATAAGGTACTAGACCTCTGAAACTGTAAGCCATCCCTAATTAAACATTTTCCTTTATAAGAGTTGCCATGGTCATGGTGTCTCCTCAAAGCAACAGAAACTCTAAGACAGAAGTTGGTACCAGGGACTGGGATATTGCTATGATAGGCCTGACCATACTTTTGTTTGAAGGAATATGGACCATGGGACTGTGGATTAGAAAAGCAGCTGAATGCTTTAAATGCTGGTTAGTGGGCCATACTAGTAGGATCATGGAAGATAGTGGTGCTGAATGTGACTTGATGAACTATGGGGTCCTAGTTTCAGAGGAGAAGAGTTTTAGTATGTTACGTATGTCATTCTTGTAATATTTTGTGAAGAATGTAGCTGCTTTTAGCCCTTGTCTGAAGAGTCTTCCTGAGGCTAAAGTGAAGAGTTTTAGATTCATTGCATTGGCTAAGGAAATCTTGAAACAGTCTAATGTAGATTCTGTTGTATGTTTACTAATTTTAACTCTAATGAATATGTATAATGGAAAGGAACAAGCTGAGAAAGGAAAAATACAAAATGTAAAATTTGAGGAGAAAGGGAACACCAGGAAGTGGAATGGAGCTAAATCTTGTGTTCAGGGAGATAAACAGATTAAGAAATGGAACAAAGGGAGTGGTGACCTCAGGGTAAAGTCCAACCCAGCTAAGTTTGAATTTGTGAAATGGGGTGCAGTGGTGAACACCTTTAATTCCAGCACTCCAGAGGCAATGGCAGGTGAATCTCAGGCCTGTCTGGTCTACAGACCGAGTTTAAGGATAGCCAAGCTTAGGCAGTGAAGGAAACCATCAAAAATAGAAACCTTATGAAGATATAATTGAATGAGGGGCCCATGTTCCAGCCCCAGGAAGCAGCAGAACTTGGCAACTTCAGCTACATGGTTCTGCCTTTAAGGATAGAATAAATGGATTATGGAATATGCCTCTGCTACTAAGAAAAACTGCTGAGGTTAGTCATGTGTCAGGGATGTCTCTGAATGGAGGCCTAGAGAGGTCATTGTGTGAAGCTCTGAAAGTGAAGCCTGGAATGCCTTGGAGACTCCAACATGTTGGAGATGCCAGAGCCATGGGATACCTACCAAGGAGAGCTAATAACAAAGAGTTGAATGAGCTCAAGAGGAGGAAGTGTGTTGCAGTCAACAAAGCTGAAAAAAGTTGGGAGATCTGAAGAGTGTTTTGACATCAGACATGGAGATGCAGAATTAGCCCAGCTGGTTTTTGGTCTTGCTTTAGTCCAGTATTTCCTCACTATGTTACCTTCCCTACATTTTGGAATGGTAATGTATATCCTGTGCCATTATATGTTGGAAGTATGTGATCTGATTTTTTATTGCAATTTTATAGGGGATTACAATCAAGAGATTGAGTGAATCTCAGAAGAGACTTGGAACTTTAGACTTTTAAATAAGTTTGAGACTGTTATAGACTACTGGGACTTTTGAAGTAGGACTGAGTGAATTTTTGCATTATGATATGGCTACAAGCCTTTGGGAGCCAAGAAGTGGAATGTGGTTGTTTGAAAGAAAATGGCCCCCAAAGGGAGTGGCAGTATTAGGAGATGTGTCCTTGTTGGAGTAGATGTGGCCTTGTTGGAAGAAGTGTGTCACTGTGGGGTGGGCTTTGAGGTCTTCTATGCTCATGCTATACACGGTGTCATAGTTCATGTCCTGTTACCTGCAGATCAAGATATAGAACTCTCAGCTCCTTCTCCAGCACCATGCCTGCCTGCATGCCACAAAGTTTCTCACAATGATGATAATGAACAAAACCTCTGAAACTGTAAGCCACTCAGATTGAATGTTTTACTTTATAAAGGTTGCTGTGGTCATGTTGTTTCTTCCTAGCAATTGAAACACTAACCAAGGTACCAGGTCTTTCCAATTCAAATACAATAACATAAATTAAGCAAGTCTACTCAATTGTCATTCATATTAAGCAGAAACTGTCTAGCAATATGTGGAAAGTCAAGTCACACCAGCAAAGAAAAATAATCAAATCAATAATTCATTCATGTTACTGTAACCATGGTGAAAAACATGGCAGAGTAGATCATGGACCCTAGCAGAGAACCTACTGTTGTTATTTTGCTAAGGCATCATATTGTCAAGCTATATTCTATATAATTATGTTTATGTACACGGATTTGTGCTGCTCTCGGCCTTTATCAGAGAAGCTTATTACTGCTGTGAGTTGTGGTTAATATGGAGACTCATTACTATTCAATGTGCTGAGAGTAGGCAATTGTGAGTTCTCATTCATAGATATGACATCTGCATCAAGTCCCTGCACTCTAAGGCTCAGAATTTTTTGGAAGCTTGAGCATAAATAATGTAAGACCTGGAATACAGGGAGGAGTTCTGTGAAATACTGGACATAACTTGACTGTTGCACACATGAACTCACAGAAGAAGTGATTTTTCATACTAGAACTATACAAGATAAAATCAGTTAAAAAAATTAAAGCACTGCTGGTGGTGAGGCTACTGAGGCTCCAGCTAAAGGCTCCACCCCTGTGGAGTTATAGGCCATTTATATCTGCTAGGGATAGAGAGTTTTCTGGAGGGTCTGGCCACTATTTGATTGCCGACATCCCAGTAGATGATCCCACACTCATGTGTGTATGTCAGACTAATTAGATTTAGTGGATAAAAACTAACTAGTTAGCAAACTAACTAACTGAAAATCAAGAATATGAAGTTTAGGAGGGAGATGTGTTGGGAGATTCTGTTGGCAATTGTAGGGCAGGAACAGAGTAGATATAAAGATACATTGCATAAACAAATGCAAATGTCAAAAAATAAAAAATAATATTTAAATCATTCTGGAAAACACAAGTGATAAACAATGTTTGAAAGTAGTAACTGAAATATCATCCAACATTATGGAGAAAAGTCAATGAGAATGATAAGAGTTCTTTTCAGAATCTGAAAGGATGTGGAACAAGATGTAGAAGAATTGAATTTTACATAGAAAATTCTCTAATTTAGCAAAGTGGTCATTTAAGATTTAAAAAGGAAATAGTGAAATTAATAACAGAAGAAAAACTTCTGGACTTGATTTTGTAAGCTAATCTTTAAAGGATGATAAACTATAAAAGATGAGAACTGATTAGATCAATAGGGAGACATAAAGGACAGCAAAATAAAAAAATATGGGTACATATGATAGACTGCCTTTATGAATTTTATAAACCATATTTAATGACTGAAACAAAAATTGTCATGCCCCATATAACTTTTTCCTATAGTCTGATCTGTGACCTTATTTCCTATCATAGCTACTGACTTTCACCTTGTTCCATCTATACCAACATTCTTGCTTCTCAAATGCACCAGACTTACTCCTTCCTGTCTTATAGCATTGGCATTCAGTGTGCTGGAATGTTCTTTCTTCAGATGTTAATAGGTGTTTCCTAAAATGTTACCTAATCACTGAGGTTTTTCCTGACTACATTCTTCATAACTGATCTTCTACCCTAACACTCCCTGTCCACATGTGTGTTTTCTTTCATTCCATTGAAAAAATATAAAGTTTATTTTGACAGAGATTGTGTATCCTTTTCATTTCTGTGTGTCTAGTGCTTAAGATAGTTTGGGATAAACAATAGGGACTTATATTTTTAATAAATCAATGGATTAACTATCCAATTCAAGACTCTTGTCTCTGAGTACTCTGGAAGTGAAACAGACCATCTCTTTTATTAAGCTTAAAAGACATAATCAGAGTCTGGAGTACATAAGAATATGTAGAACATTTAAAAATATAAATGTTTTTCAGTCCACAAACATTTTACTTTCCATCCCTCTGATTTCATCACTTACTTCTTGAACATCAACTAGGTATTAAATTTTGTATTAAAATGTCATTTCTATAAAATATACTAGATATTGAAAAAGACACCATTGATTTCATAACAGTGTTTTAGAAGGACAAAAATGGAAGTTAAAAGTCTGAGCAGGATTGTTTGGGAATTTCCATAAGTCTCCCTTTGCCAACAACTCAATTGAATGCAACCCAGTTCTACCACTAGAAGCCTCATCTGCAGACAAGAGATGGTCAGTTGAAACTCTGTATTCCTCATTAATAGGATTCCTTATTAGGATCACCTTCATATGTTTCAGGAGATTTCCACTGCACTAGGTTTTCATACCCCACTCAAAATGACCCCCAATTCCAGCTGGCTTTCCCCATTCTCTCTCCCTCTACCCCATCTTCCCCCATACCTGATCCCCCCCACTCTGGTCTCCACCTGCCTCCAGTCCACCCATAAAATCTATTCTATTTCCCCCTCTCAGGAAGATCCATGTGTCCCCACTAGACCAGTCCTCTTTACCTAGTGTCTCTGGATCTACTGATTGTAGCTTGGTTATTATTTATTTAATGGCTAATATCTACTTATAAATGGATACATTCCATATTTATCTTTCTGGGTCTGGCTTACCTCACTCAGGATGAGTTTTTTTTTATAGTTCCATCCACTTATCTTCAAATTTCATGATGCTACTTAAAAAAAAAAACAGCTGAGTAATACTCCATTGTGTAAATGTATCACATTTTCTTTATCCAGGCTGTTGCTAAGATGAAGGGTTTCTCTCCACAAACTGACAGCAGGGCCCCATTGCTGAGGATGATATCCACACAACTCACTGAACACATAGAAGTTGAGCTGGTGCCACATGCAGCCTTCACTCCTACATTCTAGTCTGTTTGGTGCAGAAAGGTACTCTGCAGGTTATCAAAAGAGAAATGTGGACAGCAACCCAGCCACAAAAGCTTTGACCTACAATCTGTTCTGCCTACAATATATGCTAGGGCAATGGTGGCACAGAACTTGTGTGAGTAGCTAACCAATGTAAGATTTTACTTAAGGACCGCTCCACAAGAGGGAACCCATGCAGTACACTGATTACGTAACCAAGATCCAGAGACTAAATAGCCCAGAGACCTAGGGTAAAACCTAACACTACTGGTCTAAAAAGGGTATCAATAAAATGATTCCTAATGGTATTCTGCTGTACTTATAAATCAGTACCTTATCGAGTCATTATCAGAGAGGCTTCCTCCTTCAGTAGATGGGAACAGATGCAGAGACCCACAGCCGGACACTATTCAGAGAGAGAGAGTCTAAGTGAAATATCTTCATTCCATCCCTCCCCTCAAAGCTGAAGGAATCCTGGAAGATGAGACAGTAAGATTGTAAGAGCCAGAAGAAAGGATAGAGGACACCAGGAGAACAAGGCCCTCTGAATCAACTAAGCAAGGCTCTTATGAGCTTACAGAGACTGAAGAAACAAGCACAGGGCCTCCATGGATCTACATTAGGTCCTCTGTGTATATATTACAGCTATTAGCTTCATATTTTTATGGGACTCTTGTGTGTATGAGCAGGTGGATCTCTGACTCTTGTGCCTGCCTTTGGGACTCTTCTTCTCCTGTTGGGTTGCTGTGTCCAACTTATATATGATAGTTATTGCTTCATTTTATTATATTTTATTTTGTCATATTTGGTTGTTACCTCTTAGAATTCTGTTCTTTCCTAATGATAGATAGAAAAGGAGTGGGTCTGGAGGGGAGGAGAGATGTGGAGGAACTGGGAGGAGTAGGGGGAGAGGAAAACACAATCAGGATACATTATATGAGAAAAGAATAAATTTTCAATAAAGAAATAAAATGAAAAAATCTGAAAAAGATGGATAGGATTTGATAGTAAATATGTATATGGGTTGGAGAATGCTTTCTAATTTCAGAAACATTATAATGTTATAGCATTTGAGATAGTGTGTTCCCTTTCATATTACAATAAACAGAAACTCAGAAAGATTAATTGGCTTGCTTTCCAACTTATAGCCAAGTTAACAGAATAATTCAAACATAGCTAAACTTGTTTCCCAAACTGGTAAAATATATGTTACATTTTCTGTCTCTTAAGAGGTTATCTCATAGCTTCTTAAGTAGATTGCTATCATCCCATAAAAGACACGCATAATGTTTCTGGGCATGAGATGACACCATCATTTCACAACTGGTCTTTAGGAGATGAGGTCCAGTAAGTCTCAATATTCATATGCTACATGGGACTCAAAACACAGAAATGTCCTATCAAAGATACATAGAGGAATAATCATCATCTGGCTATACACTGGTAACACAATGATGAAAAGATTCTAGTTCTTATTATTAGGGAATTCACTGACTACTGTGAAACACAAACAGACTGATACTTTCCCCATGAAGTAAAAGCACTTTGTCACAATATGAACAAAATAATATAGTTATTAAAGAAAGAATAAATAGCGTAAGTCAAGAAGTGCTCCATGGAAGAGTTATGTATGACTTATATCTTTTTTTTCCAACTCCTTCAATTGCTTTATTAATGCTTTGGCTTTCAGCTTAAAAGCCAGCACACTGGAAACCACAGAAAATTTCTGATTATGACAGTGACATTTATCATTCTCTAATGGAGAAGCTGTAGCTTCTAGCTGGAAAGTTGGTGGATCCACGCACTGCGATATTCTTCATCTTGTCTATGGTCCTCGCTGAGGCTGTTTCTCTTGGGCTCTGGAGCATACTTAAACCACAGACAGATGTAGGCCTAGGTCCAGCAATTGGGAGGGACATTGTTAGCTCTTACCTGCAGATTTTATGAATGAGGAATTAATGTCATGTTAGTTCAGTGATATATTCACCCTACCCAATGCTTTCTTTATGTTAGGCACTGCTTTATGCACACACACAAAAAATACCTTCACCACCACAGAGTGAACATTCTACCTGGCCAGGACTAGGTGGGTTGAATCACTTGACGGATAACTACATAGTTGAGAAAGTAAAGAGTTCTTTGGAAAAATCTTTAATAATAAATAATTAAAACCAGGTGCAGTGCCATACGCTTACCATTCCAGCACTGCAAAGTGGATCCTAAGCTGGAGGACATGACATCTTTTCTCAAGAGAAACAAAAAGGGTTTCAAATGCATGTAATTAATTTATCTGTATGTTTAACTTTAAAAAGGCTTTACTTAGTACTTTTGTGTGTGTGTGCATGCATGTGTTTTGTGCACCATGTTTGTTCAGGTGCTCATGGAGGTAAGAGGAGAGTTTTGAATTCCCTTAAACTGGAATTGTAGGAGATTGTGAGCTTCACAATGAGGATTCATGGAATTGAACCCAGGTCCTCTGTAAGAAAAGAAAGTACTTTTAGCCATTGGACTAGCTTTGCACTCGCTGTTTTTTTTTTTTTTTTGTCTTTTTGTTTTATTTATTTATTTATCTATTTATTCATCTAGCTATCTATCTTCTATTTGTTATTTTCACATCCTGATTGCAGTTTTCCCTCCCTCTTCTCCTCCTACAACCTCTCCCCTCCACTCTGCCCCCTCATCTACTTTTCTTCCTCAGTTTCTTTTCAGAACAGGGCAGGCCTCACATGGATATCCATCAGTCATGGTATATAAAGTTGCAGTGAGACTAGGCACCTCCATATATTAAGGCTGAGCAAGGCAACCCAGTATGAGGAGTAGGGTCCCAAAAGCCAGTAGAGTCAGAGACAGTCCCTGTTCCCACTGTTAGGAGTCCCACAAGAGCACCAGGCTACACAATTGTAATATATATATGGAGTGCCTAGGTCAGTCCCATGCAGGCTCCCTGGTTGTTGGTTCAGTCTCTGTGAGTCCCTCTGAACCCACATTAGTTGATGGTATGGGTTTTCTTCTGTTCTTGACCACTCTGGCTCCTATGATCTTTCCCCTCCCTCTTCTGCAGGATTACCAGAACTATGCCTATTATTTGGATGTGAGTCTTCTGTTTCCATCAGTTTCTGGGTGAAACTTCTCTGATGAACATTGGGCTAGGCACCAATCTATGAGTATATCAAAATATCATTAGGAATCATTTTGTTGATTTTTTTTGCCAGTCATGTTTGATTCTATCCTGGGTCTCTGGGCTATCCAGTCTCTGGTTCCTGGCAATCCAGGCAGTGTAAGTCATGGGCTCCCTTGAATGGCATGGACCTCAAATTAAAACAAACATTTACTGGTCACTCCCATAAGGTCTGCACCACCATTCCCTCAGCACATCTTGAAGGCAGGACGGATTGTAGGTTGAGAGTTTTGTGGCTGGGTTGGTGTCCAGGTTTCTCTTTTGGTAACCCAAAGAGTACCTCCTCTCACCAAAGAGATTAGAATGTAGGGGTAAAGGGTTGATGCAGGCATCAGCAGAACCTCTCTACATTTAGTGAACTGTGTAGATGTCCTCAGCAATGGGACACCACTGTTAATTTTCAGAGAATGACCTTCTATCCTAGCACCAGCCTAGGTTGTTTATCAATCTCCATTCCGTCAACAACTTAATCTAAAACAACCCAGTTCAACCACTGGAAGCCTTGCCTGGCTACAAAAGATGTCCAGTTCAGACTCCATATCCTCCATTACTAGGAGTTCTCACTAGTGTCATCCTCATAGATTCCAGGAATTTTCCACTGCACTAGGTTTCCACATCACTCCCAATACCTGCCTCCAGTTCCTGCTGTATCTCCCTGTAATCTCTCCTTCCCTCCCTACCCCATACACCTGGTTCATTCTGCTCCCATCCCCACCTGCTCCAATGTACCTACAAAATCTATTCTGTTTCCCCTCATGGGGAGATTCATGTATCCCTCCTAGAGCCCTCCTCTTTACCTGACATCTCTGGGTCTGTGGATTATAGTCCGATTATCATTTATTTAACATCTAATGTACATTTATAAGCAAATACATAGCCTATTTATCTTTCTGGGTATGGATTACAATTTCACACATAAGTACTGTACATTACCTCTATCCCTCACACTCACTTCTACTTCTCTTTTGTCTCCTCCAATCAAATTCATGATCTTTTTTTCTTTAGTTATTAAATATATACACATATAAACACATATATACACCTAGATATGAATATATAAGTACAACCCAGAGATTCCACTTAAAGTTTTTCATGTTTGATGTCTGTGTACTTGTGTGTGTGTGTGTGTGTGTGTGTGTGTGTGTGTGTGTGTGTGTGTTTACTGCTGTCTGATTAAGATTGGATAACCTATCAGGGGCTCGTGTCTGGAGAAAATGGATTCTCCATCTCTCAACAGCTGTTGATTGCCTATTGCCCTTCACCTAGGTGTGGGACAACATGAGAGCTTCCCTACTCATCTTGGGATATTAACTGGTGTTATTTTGCTGGTCTTGTTCAGACCATATTGTTGAGCTTTCACAGATGCAGCTTCCCAGTTATATAAAAAAGAAACTTTCTTGCAGTAGATATCCAGGTCCTCTACATATTAGTCTCCTCACATCCTCTTTCAAGATGTTCCCTAAGACCTGTGGGTAGGAGTTGGGCTGTAGATGTATCAGTTGAGTTTGGGGCACACCATATTTAGTAGTTTTCTGTAGTTTGACAACTTGGGGGTATCTGTAGTGGTCTATTTCCACTATAAAAGTAAGTTTATTTGATGTGAAAACTATGCTTCTCTGTTGATATAAGGGTACGTATTTAGGATGCAGTTAGAAACTATACCAATTTAAGAAAGTGTCAGTAATGGTAGGTTCTTTATGGTTCCTGACCTCACCGGCTATTGGTAGTTGGCTGAGTTTACAGTACTAAGTATGAATTCTCTCATATTGAGTGGGATTTAAGTCCAAATAGGCAGCTGTTGGTTCCTCCTCAAATATAAGTGTGACCATTACATGCTTGATGATATCTTACCATGGTAGTTATTGTTATAGTTCACATCTTAGAAAGACTATGGATTACTTTTCTTTCTTGGCAGCTTACATAGTTCCATTGGATATTATGGGAGCTAGTTCTCGGAGAGGAAGCTTCCAGGTCAGTTCCAGCTTCATTAATCCAAGTCCTATTCTAAAATATATGATGTCTTCAGCAAAGGGACTTAACATTCAAGTTGTGGGAAGCACCCAAGTCAAAAAGCAATGACCTATATTGTATTGGAATCCCCTGACCACCAACTCAAAGGTAGATTTCCTATATCTGGGGAATTTGTGGCTTTTTAATTAAAGAGGTAGCAACAGATGTGAAAAGGCATTGTGAAAATAGAGAAATTGACTGAAATACATCCCTGGGGCCTAGCTGCATCCATATTCTGCCTTTTGTAGTTCCTATCTAGGTTTATGAATGAAAATTACTTCATGTCACTGTGCTTCAGTTTCCTCTTACACAAAATGGAAATAGAATCATCTATTTAATCTAATAGGATTAGTGGTAAAGTAAACCTGTTAACATGTATATATTTAAAATGGTAATCCCAGTGTTATTGATAGCTGTTATTTTAAGAGTAGTTTTTCTTCTGCTATTGTTTTCACTGTTCTAGAAAGGATCTAATTTATATAGATAAAATGCATATCTATCTAATCAATAATCATGTGATGATGTAAGCAAATGAGAAAAACAAGTCACACTTTAAAATGCTGTATTGTATTTTGTGACTCACCATTATGAGTCCAAAAGGCGTCCGTCCGTTCTTATGATGGCAATACTGTTCTTCCATATTTGCAATTGCACATTGTAGGAAGAGAGCCCACTTGCTCTTTCAAGCATTTATTCTGTCATTTCTGTAGTCCTATGCTTAACACTGCTTACAAAATAGTGTAATGCTTCCAAATGCCTAAGGAAAACAATAAGCCTTTACCAACCTGGAAAACATGCATGTGCAAGTAATATACAGACTGAGA
>CABHPQ010115950.1:38890-61109 GCA_902168405.1 Peromyscus aztecus
TATATATATATATATATATATATATATATATAAAAGAGACCATGAATTTGAAAAAAAGGGGAATATGTGGGAGGGTTTGAAGGCAGAAAAGGGAAGAGGAAATGATATAATTACATTATAATCTCAAAACATAAAAGTATTTTAAGATGGGAGACTGCTGATAGATATGAAGATATAGATTCTGCAATTAAGGTTAAGATTTTTAACATAAAAATAAAACCATGGGAATAAATGGAATGGAAAGGCAGGACCTGCTTCAGATCACAAATATCACCACACCTTTATGAGATAGAAAATGCTTAGATTTTTATTCTATAGGAAATAGAAAGCCATGACAACTCTTAGCAGAAGACTTAGACTCTTAGCATGACCATGTTAGTTTTCACTCTTTTCTCTCTCTTATGTTGGAAAAAGATTAAAGAAGAGAGCAGAATTGAGACTATGTTAAAATCATGTAAATAGATCTAAGGTAGAAGTAGTTATCCCTCACATCAGATAGTGTCAGTCCATGAGTTCAATTTAAAAAGAAATGAGATTTGTTTAAGATTAAGAACCACACAACATGATTGGTTATTGACTAATTGGGAATAAGTAGAATTTGGCACATGTAGAGAAAGAACGGAAGCTAAGAACCTAGACTTGAAGCCTCTTGGGTTTCATCCAATGCTCTTACCATTTCTCTAAGCTGTTTACTCTTCCCTGCTGTTGCTATTAGCTTGTGCTGGACCTCTTCCATGGCACAGGAGCCTGTTCTTTCAGTAAAGTATCCTGTGTATCTTCCTTGTCTCTGTGATTACATTAAGGAACTGCAAGCAGAGATTGCAACTTTTCTCTTTTCTTTGTATCGAGAAATGCTCATTTAGAGAAGCACTCCTGAAAGTTAGCTATCCTGTACCCAGGAGCTCTTATGGCCATTGGGTGGCCTGGGCATTAGCACAGGAATTGAAGAAGATGCCTACTATACCTAATTGTGTAGTTCTCTAGGACCCATTTAAGTGTCTCCGTGGGAAATCTCTGCAAATACTGTGATTCCAGCTACCCTGGGGGCTTTGCCCAAACAGAGAGTGCTCTTGGCTGAGCCTCCAATCCTTCCATTTCTAAACTTTGTGTATTTCAACAGAAATCTGATCTGGACTCTTCTGATTCATTTACACTTAAATCATCCAAGGGCTCTGTTGTAAGAGTGAATTCGGCTCCAAAAATGTCTTATAAGCGTTGGTTATAAAACTCCCTAAGATTTTGTGAGCTAAAATTTTTTTACTCCCTTTTTCTTTGAAACAAGATGTTGTGACTTTGCCAAGAGTAAATGGATTTCCAACCTCAAAGGGGTCGTGTTTGGTTCAAGAGTCAGAAATTATGGAGCTCAAAGGCCCAAGTACATTCTTCAAGAATTGGCAATAATGAATCCCAGGGGATGGGAGGAATGATAAATCTTAGAAGCTGAGTGAGGGGGTGACAGGAAGCATCCATTCTACCCTTTTGGCTCTGTGCCTTAAAGCCTTAGGACTTTTGTCCCTTAACTGAGTAAATGGGGCCATGAGACAACACACTACTACGAGTTACCAACAAAATTAGGCAGAGAAACATTTCCCATTTTGAATAAGTGCCTGACAGTTTAGAGTGCTTTTCACAGTTTTTCCTTTCACTTAGTCCTTCAATGTCTCTGAAGTCTAGAAATATCCATCTTCACTTTTTTTTTGGAAAAACAAAGGGAGACTAAGAAGAGTTGCAGTGACAAAGCCAGGGGTTCTCTTTAATTAGCTTCAGACTGCATTAATAAAGGAGACATAAGATGTGCCTACTTACCTTGAATTACCAAGAGAGAAAAAGACAACAGCATAGTTCCTAACTTGAAATGTCTCTGATGCAACCTGCAGTGCTGCAATAGTGTTTCTTGATCTATTGTAGCCTTAGGGAAAGTTGGTTGATATATCTCTTATAACATATACAGTATTTTCCTTTTATATTTAACTGTATATTTATCTTTCAGTTTTCTTACTCATGATTCTCCATACTTCATTAGACTGTGACTGTCTCAAAGACTGAAATGTGTTCCAGGTATCTTTCTATAGCTTAACTCAATGTCAGACACAGGAGAAGACATCTCCAAATAAAGTGCTAGAAAGATATGATATGGCTAGAGCTTGGATCTGTGACCAAATACAAACATGAATGTGTAGGAATGTGTTCTGTGAATATAGAGTTTTAGAAAATTGGAGGAATTGGTCAGGCTAAATATGCTGCTATGAATATTTAAAAAAGAAATATCATGTGTATGTATATCTATGTATGTATTACAATTACATTTTTCTATGACTGTGCTTAGAGATTGGCCATAAAGGCATTTTAAAGATTTCTGATGGTATTTCTCCATAGAAGAGTGGGTCACCAAGCCAAGAATTAGAAAAAGTGAAGTTAGCAAAATGTGTATGTAAAGCCATGAACTTCTTTTTGTGACATTCTCTGGTCTTCTATGCATTTATTTCCATACTCAGCCCCTTGAGCCCTCAAGTCAGAGAAGTCTTGCATATAAATTCATCAGGAATATTAACACATAGTTTCTTTTCTAGCAGTGTCTTTGTTTTCTGTATTATGGTAATATTGGACTTTTAAATTGAATTTGTGCATTTTAACATACTGATAAAAATGTATTATAAACATATTGTAATCTAAACAGCATGGGATTTGAAAAATAGGCATTTTTTATTAAGAATTTTTTTCATTCATTTTACACACCAAAGATCCCCCTCTTCCCTCCTCCTGCCTCCCCAGCCTTCCCCCACAACCAACTCTCCCTCCCCACAAGAAGGCAAGGCCTCTCATGGGGAGGCACACCCAGTAGAGACAAGTCTAAGCCCTTCCCCCTGCATCAAGGCTGCACAAGGTGTCCCATCATAGGTAGTGGGCTCCAAAAAGCTCCCTCATGCACCAGGGATGGATTCTGATTCTTCCACCAGGGGCCCCCAAGCAGGTCAAGCTACACAATTGTCTCGCCATGCAGAGGGCCTAGTCCAGTCCCATGCAGGCTCCACAGCCATTGCCCCAACTTTCATGAGTTCCCACTAGTTTGTTTTGGTTGTGTCTTTAGGTTTCCCCATCATGATCCTGATGCACTTGTCTCATAGAATCCCTCCTCTCTCTTTCCTTCTGGACTCCTGGAGATCTGCCTGGTATTTGGGTGTGGATCTCTGCATCTGTCTCCATCAGTCATTGGAAAAAAGTTCTGTGATGATAGTTAGGGTATTCACCAATCTGATCACTGGGGCAAGCCAGTTCAGCTCAGGCACCCTCTCCACTATTTCTAGTAGTCCAAACTGAGGTCATCCTTGGTGATTCCAGGCAACTTCCCTAGCAACAGGTTTCTCTCTCCCTATGATATATCCCTTATCATGGTATCTCTCTCATTGCTTTCCCCCTCCATCCCTGTTACAGCTCAACCATCCCATTCCCTTATGTTCTCATGCTCCATCTCCTACCTTCCATTGCCCACCCCTCACGCCCAGTTCACTCATGGAGATCTCACCTATTTCCCCTTTGCAGGGTGATCCAAGCAGCCCCCTTTGGATCTTCCTTGTCAGCTAGCTTCTCTGGAGTTTTGGGTTGTTGTCTGGTTATCCTTTGCTTTACTTCTAATATCCACTTATGAGTGGGTACATACCATGTTTGTCCTTCTGAGTCTGGTTTACCTCACTCAGGATGATATTTTCTAGTTCTATCCATTTGCCTGCAAATTTCATGCATGATGTCATTGTTTTTCTTTGCTGAGTAGTACTCCATTGCATATATGTACCACATTTTCTTTATCCATTCTTGATAAATGAGGGGCATTGAGGTTGTTTGCAGGTTCAGGCTATTATGAATAATGTTGCTATGAACATAGTTGAGCGTTTGTCTCTGTGGTATAATTGAGCATTCCTTGGGTATATGCTCAAAAGTGGTACAGCTAGATCTTGAGGAAGATTGATTCTAAATTTTCTGAGAAACCGCAACACTGATTTTCAAAGTGGCTGTACAAGTTTGCACTCCTATCAATAGTGGAGGAGTGTTCCCCTTGCTCCACATCCTCTCCAACATAAGCTGTCTACAGTGCTTTTGATCTTAGCCATTCTGATACGTGTAAGATGGTATCTCAGAGTTGTTTTGATTTGCATTTCCCTGATGATTAAGGATGCTGAGCAATTCCTTAAATGTCTTTCGGCTATTTGAAATTCTTCCTTCAAGAATTCTCTGTTTAGTTCTATAGCCCATTTTTTAATTGGATTGTTAGTTATTTTGATGTCTAGTTTCTTGAGTTCTTTTTGTATTTTGGAGATCAGCCCTCTGTCACCTGTGGGATGGTGAAAATCTTTTCCCATTCTGTAGGCTGCTATTTTGTCATATTTACTGTGTCCTTTGCCTTACAGAAGCTTCTCAGTTTCAGGAGGTCTCATTTATTAATTGTCACTCTCAGTGTCTGTGCTACTGGTGTTATATTCAGGAAGTGGTCTCCTGTGCCAATGCTTTCAAGACTACTTCCTACTTTCTCTTCTGTCAGATTCAGTGTAACTGGTTTTATATTGAGGTTTTTGATCCACTTGGACTTGAGTTTTGTGCATGGCAATAGATATGGATCTATTTGCAATTTTCTACATATTGATGTCCAGTTATACCAGCACCATTTATTGAAGATACTTTTTTCCATTGTACAGTTTTGGCTTCTTTGTCAAAAATCAGGTGTTCATAGGTATGTGGGTTAATGTCAGTGTCTTCAATTCGGTTCAATTGATCCACATGGCAGTTTTTATGCCAATACCAAGCTGTTTTTATTACTATATCCCTATAGTAGAGCTTGATGTCAGGGATGGTGATGCCTCCAGAGGTGGCTTTGTTGTACAGAATTTTTTTAGCTATCTTGGGTTTTCAGTTTTTCCAAATGAAGTTAAGTATTGCTCTTTCCAGGTCTATGAAGAATTGTGTTGGAATTTTGATGAAGATTGCATTGAATCTGTAGATTGCTTTTGGTAAGATTGCTATTTTCACTATGTTAATCCTACCTATCCATGATCATGGGAGATCTTTCCATTTTATGACATCTTCTTCAATTTCTTTCTTCAAAGACTTAAAGTTCTTGCCATACAGGTCTTTCACTTTCTTAGTTAGACTTGCCCCAAGATATTTTATGTTATTGAGGGTATTGTAAAGGGTGATGTTTCTCTGATTTCTTTCTCAGCCAATTTATCATTTGTATATAGAAGGGTGTTAATCTTGTATTCTGCCACATTACTGAAGGTGTTTATTAGCTGTAGGAGTTCCCTTGTAGAATTTTTGGGGTCACTTATGTATAGTATCATATAATCTGCAAATAGTGAAAGTTTGACTTCTTCCTTTCCAATTTGTATACACTTGATCTTCTTTTGTTGTCTTATTGCTCTAGCTAGAACTTCAAGTGCTATATTGAATAAATATGGGGGAGTGCACAGCCTTGTCTTATTCCTGATTTTAGTGGAATTGCTTTGAGTTTCTCTCCATTTAATTTGATGTTGGCTCTTGGCTTGCTGTAAAGTGCCTTTACTATGTTTAGGTATGTTCCCTGTATTCCTGATCACTCCAAGACCTTTATCATGAAGAGGTGTTGGTGTAGATGTAACCAACCGTCTTATTAAATAAGAAACACAGAGCCAAGGTAAAGATAAAAGCCCAAGAGGTCAGAGCTAAGAGCCTTACCGCCTGCCGCCAAGTCAGCCTCTTCCGCCAAGAGACCTCTCCGAGAAAGGAGCTACTTCCTGTGCATTCGTCTTTAAATAGAGTTCTGTTCTGCCTTCTCATTGGTCGTAAACCCAACTATGTGACTGCCTCGTCACTGCCTGTTTGTACAGACCTCCGGACACACATTGGAGCGTGTGTCTCCAATGCCAGCTGTATCCTTGAACATACAGAGATCTACCTAGCTCTGCCTGCCGAGTACTGGGATTAAAGGCATGCGCCACCATGCCCGGCTCACGCTATGGCTTGCTAATAGCTCTGACCCCTAGGCAACTTTATTTATTAACATACAAATAAAATCACATTTCAGCACAAATAAAATACCACTGTATGTTGGATTTTGTCGAAGGCCTTTTTGGCATCTAATGAAATGGTCATGTTTTTTTTTTTTCTTTCAGTTTGTTTATACGGTGAATTACATTGACAGATTTTCATATGTTGACCACCCTTGCATCTCTGGGATGAAGCCTACTTGATCATGGTGGACAATTTTTTTGATGTGTTCTTGGAGTCGGTTTGCCAATATTTTATTGAGTATTTTTGCATCAATGTTCATGAGGAAGATTGGTCTGTAATTCTCTTTCTTTGTTACATCTTTTTGTGGCTTGGGAATCAGAGTAACTGTAGCTTCATAAAAGGAGTTTGGTAATGTTGCTTCTGTTTCTATTGTGTGGAACAATTTGAAGAGTATTGGTATTAACTCTTCTTTGAATATCTGGTAGAATTCTGTGTTGAAACCATCTGGCCTTGGGCTTTTTTTTGGTTGGGAGACTTTTAATGACTGTTTCTATTTCCTTAGGGGTTATTGGTCTATTTAAATTGTTTATCTGGTCTTGATTTAACTTAGGTATGTAGTACCTATCCAGAAAATTGTCCATTTCTTTTAGATTTTCCAATTTTGTGGAGTACAGGTTTTTGAAGTATGATCTGATGATTCTCTGGATTTCCTCATTGTCTGTTGTTATATCTCCCTTTTCATTTCTGATTTTTTTAATTTGGATGCTCTCTCTCTCTGCCTTTTGGTTAGTTTGGACAAGGACTTGTCTAACTTGTTGATTTTCTCAAAGAGCCAACTCTTTGTTTCATTGATTCTTTGTATTGTTCTCTTTGTTTCTAATTTATTGATTTCTGATCTCAATTTGATATTTCCTGGCATCTATTCCTCCTGGTTGAGTTTGCTTCTTTTTGTTTTAGAGCTTTTAGTTGTGCTGTTAAGTCACCATTGTGAGATTTCTCCAACTTCTTTATGTGAGCATTTAGTGCTATGTATTTTCCTCTTAGCACTGCTTTCATAGTGTCCCATAAGGTTGGGTATGTAGTACATTCATTTTCATTGAATTCTAGGAAGTCTTTAATTTTTTTATTTCTTTATTGACCCATTGGTTATTCAGTTGATGATTATTCAGTTTCCATGAGATTGTAGGCTTTCTGTAATTTTTGTTGTCGAAATCTCACTCTAAGCCATGGTGGTCCAATAGAATACAGGAAGTTATTCCAATTTTTTTTGTATCTGTTGAGATTTGCTTTGTGACCGAGTATGTGATTGATTTCAGAGAAGGTTCCATGGGGTGCTGAGAAGAAGGTATATTCTTTTTTGTTAGGGTTGAATGTTCTGTAGCTATCAATTAAGTCAATTTGGGTCATAACATCTGTTGGGTTCCTTATTTCTCTATTAAGTTTCAAGCTGACAGATCTGTACAGTGGGGATGGTGGGATGTTGACGTCTCCCACTATTAATGTGTGGAGTTTGATATGTAATTTAAGCTTTAATAATGTTTCTTTTACATATGTGGGTGCCTTTATATTTAGGGCATAAATGTTCAGAATTGAAACTTCATCTTGGTGAATCTTTCCTGTGATGAGTATGTAATGCCCTTCTTGATCTCTTTTGATTGATTTTAGTTTGAAGTCTATTTTGTTGGATATTAGGATAGCTATACCCGCTTGCTTCTTAAGATCATTTGATTGGAAAGTCTTTTCCCATCCTTTTCCTCTGAGTTAGTGTCTGTCTTTGAAGTTGAGGTGTGTTTCTTGTATGCAGAAGAAGGGTAGGTCCTGATTTCATATTCATTCTATTAGCCTGTTTCTTTTTATAGGTGAATAAAGTCTGTTAATATTAAGGGATACTAATGAGCAGTGATAATTCCTGTTATTTTTTGGTGGTAGTGTGTGTATATTTTTCTTCTTTGGGATTTACTGCTGTGTGGTGTAGCATGAATCTTAAAAGTTCTTATTAATAAAATCAAACCCGGGCCAGGTATTGGGGTGAACACTGGAATGTCAGAGACACAGAATAAGCCACAGCTAATCTCACCTGGCCAACTTCTCAGCTGGTCTTGCTTCTCAGATTGGAAACCTCTATGTCCTCATATCCGAATGACTCTCAGCTGAACTGCTGCTAGAAGCCTGAATGCTTAACCAGCCCAATGCTTCTCCAGGCCAAATGCCTTTCCAGGCCAAATGCTTCTAGTTTCTGGTCCTCATGCTTTATATACCTTTCTGCTTTCTACCACCACTCCCTGGGATTAAAGGTGTGGGTCACCATGCCTGACCGTTTCCAATGTGGCCTTGAACTCACAGAGATCCAGAGGGATTTCTGTCTCTGGAATGCTAGCTAGGATTAAAGGCGTGTGCTACCACTGCCTAACCTCTGTTTAATATTGTGGCTGTTCTGTCTCTGACCCCAGATAAGTTTATTAAGGTACACAATATTTTGGGGAACACAATACCACCACAGTGTGGTTGTCTATTGCCTGTGTTTTCATGGGTGTATCTTACTTCCTTAGGTTGGAATTTTCCTTCTAGTGCTTTCTGTAGGGCTGAATTTGTGGATAGGTATTATTTAAATCTGGTTTTGTCTTGGAATATCTTGTTCAGTCTGTCTATGGTGATTGAAAGGTTTGCTGGGTAGATTAGTCTAGGCTGGCATCCATGGTCTCTTAGTGTCTGCATTACATCTGTCCAGGGCATTCTGGCTTTCAAACTCTCCATTGAGAAATCCGGTGTTATTCTGATGGGTCTGCCTTTATAAGTCACTTGGCCTTTTTCCTTTGCTGCTCCTAATATTCTTTCTTGATTCTGTATGCTTAGTGGTTTAATTATTATGTGGAGAGGAGACTTTTTTGGGGGGGGTCTAGTGTGTTTGGTGTTCTATAAGCATCTTCTATTTTCATAGGTATTTCGCTGTGGGATGTTCTGTATGGCAAATGTGTTGCTAATAAAACACTGATTGGCCAGTGGCTAGGCAGGAAGTATAGGCGGGACTAACAGAGAGAATTAAAAGAATAGGAAGGCAGAAGGAGTCACTGACTGCCAGCCACCGCCAGGACAAGCAGCATGTAAAGATGCCGTTAAGCCACGAGCCATGTGGCAAGGTATAGATTTATGGAAATGGATTAATTTAAGATATAAGTACAGTTAGCAAGAAGCCTGCCACGGCCATTCAGTTTGTAAGCAATATAAGTCTCTGTGTTTACTTGGTTGGGTCTGAGCGGCTGTGGGACTGGCAGGTGAAAGAGATTTGTCCTCACTGTGGGCTAGGCAGGAAAACTCTAGCTACAGTATTTCCTTCTTTAAGTTGGGAAAGTTTTCTTATGGTGGTATTTTATTAGTACTGAAATGTGATTTTATTTGTATGTTAATAAATAAAGTTGCCTGGGGGTCAGAGCTAATAGCAGTCCATAGCAGAAGCTGGGTAGTGGTGCCACACACCTTTAATCCCAATCACATGACAGGCAGATCTCTGTGTGTTCAAGGATACAGCTAGCATGGAGACACATGCCTTTAATCTCAATACCAACCATAGAAGACTTGGAGGTCTGTATAGACAGGCAGTAACAAGGAGGTCATGTGGTTGGGTTTACAACCAATGCGAAGGCAGAACGGAAAGTCAATAAAAAGACAGATACACAGGAAGTAGGTCTCTTGCTGAGGGGAAGGACATCAGCTGCACAAAGGGTAAAAAGGCGGTTTTAAGTCTCAGCTCTCAGCTACTACTCTGAACTCTTGGGCTTTTAACTCTGCATTTGGCTCTGTGTTTCTTATTTAATAAGACTATTCATCTACATTTTCTTCTATGATTTTGGTGAATATATTTTATGTGCATTTGAGTTGGTATTCTTCTCGTTCTTCTATCCCTATTATTCTTAGGTTTGGCCAGATAGGCATATTTATCAGTGGAACAACAACAAAAAAGAAATGCATCCATGGATAAGTAAATGCTTAAATGATCTTCAGTAAGCAAACAAGAATTCCAAACATGGAAAGTACAGATGCTCTAATAATAAAATTGGGTAATATAGTAACTGTAAAAAACTATATAGAACCAGATATGGTGACACAGGCCTTTAATCCCAACACTTGGGAATCAGAGTCAGGCAGATCAATCTGAGTTCAAGTCCAGCTTGGTCTACAGAGCAAGTTCCAGGACAGCTAGGGCTGTTACACAGAGAAATCCTGTCTCAAACAACAACAACAAACACAAGCAAGCAAAAACAATATAGAGTTTCCTTAAAATAGTAAAAGCGGAACTCTCAAATGATTCCATACTGGATTATATGTTTAAGGAAAAGGAAATATGAATGCTAAAATTATAACTCTATTTTCACGTATATTAATATAATCTAAGTTTTTGTAATGCATGTCTTGCCAGGCAAGTCATTATTATAACTTACATGGTTCACAGCCAGATATGATTGATGATTAATTTTGCCCTCCCAGAGTATGCATAGAACTTTCCAGAACTATGAAAGCAACCCAGGAGAGATTATGCTTTTAGGTCAGTATCAATTTAATTTCTCCATGTCATGTTCTCAGTATGTGTTGTCTTCAGTAATAGGATATCACCATCAAGTTCTACAGGATAATAAAAACATTGCCAATAGCCTGTAATATTTTGTGACCTATAGGACTTCCCAGGTCAACAAGTACAAAAGATAATACCTGTTCCTGCAATTGGATTTTTCATTTGTTTCATTTGTTTGTTTCCCATAGAATAATTGTTGCCTCATTATAGGACAACTGTTTACATTCTTTTTATTTATGTGCATGCATATATTTTAGGAGGCTTCTACAGTATGAGAAAAATGCATATGGCATTCTCAAAACATCTTTAATATTACTTATCCATTATTACTTCCTCTGCTTTTTAGTTTCATCCCCACCCTATTTAACTCTTCATGTTCTATTATTCTCCCTTATTTGGTTATACCACTGCATTCTCCTTCCCTTCACTTGAACCCCTACCCTATGGTCCCTTATTAATTTTCTTCCCTCTATGGATATTTCAAATGAAATATCTGAAAATTCAAAGGTAACACACATAAATAAGAATTAAATACAAAATTTGTGGTTTTGGATCTGGATTACCTTACTTAGATTGATTAGTTCTAGCTCCATCCATTTATCTGTAGATTTTTTGAAAAATGTTATAAAAAATTTACCTGTGGATTTTTTGGAAATTTTATGAAAAATTTCATAATTTCATTTTTTCTCAACAGCTAAATAATATTCCATTGTGTAAATATACCATGTTTATATATCAGCTGATGGACATCTAGGCTGTTTCTATTTCCTGGCTATTGTGAAAAGAGCAGCAATGAAACACAAATAACTAGTATTCTGGTCAGATCTGGCTTTGTTTAATAGAGATTAAAATGAATTAGATATGTCATTAAAGAGTAGGGACTATTCATCAAGACAGCCAGGAGATTAGGTAGTCATCCATACAGAAATCAAGACCTGCTGGGTGTGGTGGCACACAACTTTAATCCCAGCACTCAGGAAGCAGAGGCAGGTGGATCTTTCGAGTTCCAGGCCAGCCTGGTCTACAGAGTGAGTTCCAGGACAGACCTCAAAGCTACACAGAGAAACCCTGTTTCAAAAAACAAAACAAAACAAACAATGAAAAGAAACAAAGACCTTTACATAAACACAATGGAAGCCTGGATCTAAACACTTGAAGATCATCCTAGCTTCATGTCACATCACAGGACCAGGGTGCAAGTCCCTGGCAATGCAGTGTGCCAAGTGATTTGATGCAATAATTAATGCTTCCAAATCCTATTTTAAATTATTGGCTCCATTTTGTCCTCACTGTGGCCCTTAGAGATCCATTATGTAGGTCTACCAAGAGCAGTGTATTATGCATTGTGATTAGCAAAGCAATGGATATGAATGCTTCCACCTAGACTTCAAAGGATGAACCAGAGATGTGAGATACTGGGAAACAGCTATCACAGAGAACGGCTAGTTATTCTTTTCTATACTCACCACTCTACCTGTCCTCAAATCCTCCTCATCACTGCCAAAAACTTATAAATGTACATATGGATAAGTGCATCTCTCAACCCTCATCAGGGAATCTTTTTCCAGTCAGTAGTGATTAACACAGAGAACTACAACTGATCAATGTTCATAGAATAAGAGGTTATATAATGCTCAGTCCCAAGTGGGATATCTATACCACACTGCCTACTCTCAAGGCTCAGGAATCATCATAGAAGAGGGGAAGAAGGATTTTGAGACCCAGAAGCAAAGATGACTCCTGTGAAATAGTATTTTCTTGATACAAGAGGAGAGTTTCTGGTATGAACTGAAAGCATCTGGGACTGTTTGCACAAAACCTGTACAGAATCAAAGATAAGGTGTTATTACTAAGCCCTGCCATAGCTAGAAAGTAGATACTAAAGTTTGAATGTGACCCCCTCAGCGATCATGTGTGGCAGGCTTAATGCCTAAAATGAGTGTTTGTAGTTAAGACTTTTGATGGTGGTTAGGTCTTTTATAAATGATTGGTGAGTTAGAGTTATATTATTATTATAGGAGAATTGGCTATTGTAAGAATAGATTTTCTATAACAACCAGTTTTCCCTTCATCTGTCCTATTATCTTCCTTCACCCTTTTACTATCTGCTATGGAATGATACACAAAAAGTCTTTTTCTAGATGTTGAACCCTCAATTTTGAATTTCCCATTATTTTCTCCAGAGCTTTTTGAAATGAGTTTAATTTCTTTATAAATCACCCACTTTGAGGTATTCTTTCATCATAATCCAATGACAATGGGTAAAATTTGATTTAAGCCTAGTTTATATTCATTTCGAAGCCCTCACTACTTCTATGCCTTTATATAGAGAAGCCTGTGTACATAAGTGTTAAATGAAACACAAATTTGAGTCAGCAATTCTAGCCTCTAGGTGGAATTTTCTGCATGACCTGAAAAAGTTAATTAAATACTACAATCCTTTTAATATAAAACGTGAGTTTTTTTAAATGTATATTTAAAATGGTTATTTTAAGAAAAGGATAATTTTTTTTAAAATGCATGTATTACACAAAGCAAAAGATAAAATATGTTATACTAAGATTGAGATAACTGGAGAGTGGTAAAGGCTGGCCCTAAGTGCCCTGTGTTCATCATCCTTCCATAGTTTAGAGTAATTTTTGCTTTCTGAATCTCTCTTTTCTCCATTTGAACATTTTTTGAAACAATACTTTACCTGAAATTTTGATATGTAAAATAAAGGGAGTGCTGGTTAAAACCAAGTGGGAGTCCAAAGCCTGTGGAGCGGCTAACAAAAGATCCTAAAAAAGTAGTGACTTATGGATTGCAACCAAGTCGTTGGCTTAAAATAAATTTCTTACATGGGGGTACAGTCGGAAATATCTGCATATTTCTGTAATCCATTTTTCCCTAGGTGAAATGCTGTTCAGGGTTTAAAGCCTGGTAGAAGTTCACAAAAAAATAGCATTTAGGTTTCCACAGTTCCCCCTAGGACCTCTGGCTCATCACAAATCTTGTAGCATTTGATTTTGATTAGCTTTGACAAACCTCTTTGTTGCTTATGTTTTTCTGGACCTAAGAATCCAGTACTTCCAGCTCTTTGTTTCTCTTGCCAAGTTTTCCCGACAAATCAAAGGTAAGTATTGAGGATGCTTCCTGTGTCTATTTTCTATTGAAATTTTGCTCATGTGCAGAGAAGTTTCCTGTAGGACTATAGCTTAACGTCAATTGAATGTGTCACCCACATCATGCTTTATAGAACTACTGTCACAGTTTCCTTACACGTCAGTGTGTGCTACTATCAGGGATTATAACATAATCTCTTGTCTCTCTGACACTTTCAAGGCATACTCATGTGGGTATTCATCAAGAAGTCATTTTACTCTGTGCCACAGAAAGAAAGACAGTCCTGCCACATTTCCCCTGTAAAAATTCTATCATGACTTGTCATCTTCTCAGACAGCTCTGCCTTAATTTCATGTCTTTTCCACCACAGCAAAAGTGATAGAATTGTCACTCCACCAAGAAGACATGTCATTTCACAAGACAAAGCTTATGATAAACTTATATCTCTTGGACCCACAGATATTCCACTCTCAGAAAGCTCAGTCTTAGTTGCATGCCTTAACTACCCACATCAAGTACCATACCAGTACTTTGTCCAAATTCATCTTTGATTCTGACATATCTCACACTGATCACCAATCTGTTGTGTTACTTTTCTTGGGGCAATATGCAAAAATGTCTAATCATGTCATATATGGCACTGATGACATACCAAAGTAATAATTCCAGTCAATCCTAGATTAGTGAACTGATGAGTTTTGGGGGATTGCTTATAACAAGTAAGTGACACAAGTGTTTGCAACTCAAAGGCAGTTGTACCAACAAAATCTTCTGCCCCGGCATAGAACGGCTTAGCTTAGATACATTAGCAGACCCTCCCTTCACCGTGGTCATTCTTCTACCTCCTACTCTGGCACTGACAAAGACTGTGTGCAGATGTAGCAGGATTACTGGAAGCCGAGGGGACAAGAAGGAGTATGTTGTTGGAATACCAGTCAGGATTCTGAATACCCTCCTTCTCTCTCTCTCTCTCTCTCTCTCTCTCTCTCTCTCTCTCTCTCTCTCTTTTCAAGACAGGGTTTCTCTGTGTAGCTTTGCGCCTTTCCTGGGATTCACTTGGTAGCCCAGAATGGCCTTGAACTCACGGAGATCCGCCTGCCTGGCTCTGCCTCCTGAGTGCTGGGATTAAAGGTATGCGCCACCACCGCCCAGCTCTCCTTCTCTTTGTAGGAGGGAACATTAGTGACTGGTCTCAGAATGGTTTTATTCAGGTGATCACAGTTGCCTTAGTTCTAAGATGAAAATAGTTTCATTGTGCCCAGAGGAAACAGTTTAACAACAAAGCAATTGTTTCCTTTTTATGAATTAAAATTATTCATTTATTTTACATCCCACAGTTTCCCCTCACTCTTCTCTGCCTGTCCCCAACCTCTGCCTCCCCACCAATCCATTCCTCCTGTTTCTGTTCAGAAATGGGCAGGCCTCCCAAGGGTGTCAACAAAGCACATGGCATATCAAGTTGCTGTAGGACTAAGCTCTTCCCACTTTATTAAGGCTGTGTAAGGCAACCCAGTACGAGGAATAGGTTCCAAAACAATTGTTTCTTAATAGTTACTTTACATGCCATGGAATTAAATCTAAGCATGGATTTTTCAGATATTTAAACCCATGTGGCCAGTTTGTGAGGTTGTCCTGCTGATAATGTTTTTATGCAATATGTGGAGGAACTTGTTAAGAAAATGTTCAGTACACAGGAAAAACATTCACCAAGTAAACAATTTTGGCTTATTCATAAAAGTTCAGGTAGTGAAGAAAGTAAAGTTACTAAATACAGTGTGATAATTTTCATTCAAATCTGATTCAAAAGCACCAAGTCTTTCATTGAGATTAATACAAAGGCATCATATTTAGAGACTGAAAGAATTTCTCTTAGGTTTGTACTGTAAGCACTTCCTGGATAGTTATGATTAGCAGTATTTGCTGGTGTCTTCTCAGATGCATAAATCCAGCACAGAAAAGGATGTTGGAGTATCAGAGATGGTAAGATAAAGCAAATAAGGATGGGGATGGTGAGAGTAACTATTCTATAAACTAGTATGGCAGTTTTAAAATATTTCAACATTTTATGTGTATGTGAGTGGGGAAAGGCAGCACATTTAAATGAATATGAGCTTAATAATCAATATGATATAATCCATATATCAATAAGAAAGTTAATTTAGGAGACAAAATAGAATAGCCAGCATGATTACAGTACCAGATCTTGTCTTCCTGAGACTCCTGATCTGTTTTATTTAAGATGGAGAAATATAGAGAATAAACAGCTAATAGATGTTTAAGAAATAAACCTTGATCAAGTTCCATGGGGGCTCCTCAACTATTGGTTCATAGTTCATGTGTTTCCACTAATTTGGCTATTTGGCCCTGTGCTTTTTCCAATCATGGTCTCAATAGCTATTGCTCATATAATCCCTTCTCTCTCTCTCTCTCTCTCTCTCTCTCTCTCTCTCTCTCTCTCTCTCACTCTCTCTCTCTCTCTCTCCCTATTGGACTCCTGGAGCTCCACCTGGGGCTTGGCCGTGGATCTCTGCTCTCTGCATCTGCTTCCATCCCTCTGGATAAGTGAGACAATTGATTAGCTTGAACTACTTAGGAGGCCCCCAGGCAGTGGGACCTGGACCTGTCCTTGGTGCATGAGCTGGCTTTTTGGAGCCTGGGGCCTATGCTGGGACACTTTGCTCAGTCTGGGTAAAGGGAGGAGGGGACTGGACCTGCCTCCACTGAATCTACCAGGCTGAGCTGAATCCCCAGGGGAGTCCTTGCCCTGGAGGAGATGGGAATAGGGGGTGGATTGGGGGGAGGGTGAGGGGGGGCAAGAGGAGGGAGGACAGGGGAATCTGTGGCTGATATGTAAAATTAAATTAATTATAAAATTTTAAAAAAAGAGAAAAAAAAGAAACAGTCAAACTCAGGGAAGAAATCAATAAAATAGAAACAAACCTTTAAGAAGTGGAAATCACTCCCACATATCTTTAGACCAAAGTTTGGTCACATGATTACACCAAACTGTGAGAGCAGCTACAGAATACCGAATAATTGTGCGGGTAAACAATTACATTTGATAGAACATAATCCAATGCCCATCATAACATTATCCTTAACATTTTGCAAGTACCATCTAGGTTAATCATTCAGTAACCTTTATAAGGAAAGTGCCATTACTATCCCTAAATTATGTATGGTGAAACTGAGAAGATTCAGAAGCATTTAACCAAGATAAGTCAGCTTATATTGACAAACAAGAGATCCAAGCCAAGGAACCAGAAACAAGACTATATATAGTTCATCTCTTCCAACATTTTAAGAATTAGTTTGATTGTTTCTATGAAAAATATTTCTGGGATTTCAATAGAAATTGCACAAAACCCATAGATAAATTCACAGAATTGACACCTTTATTATTTAGGTGTTTTCTTTTTTATTTCTAGTTTGAGAATATATTTCATATGTTCTTGACTCTGAGTTTTTACGGCACAATAATATGTGTTGTGTATTAGGGAGTAGTTCATCATGGCTTATAAATCATATTCTGCTATTGTTGGACAAAATGATCTCAATATGTTAGCAATTCCCCTGCCTTTGGTCGAACTTTTCCATTAGTTGCTGAGAGGGAGCTTGAAGTACTTAATTACAGTTTTGAAGTTGTCTTTTTCATTTTTCTGCTCTCAGGTGTCACTTTATCTTAAAGTTCTGTTGTTTGATATGTATTTATTTATGATGATTGTATCTGTTTGAACACCAATAGTTTTAGCTTTTTATCATTGTGCAATGCCTTCCTTTGCTTATAGTAATTTTATTTTCTCTGAATGAAAGATACTGCTGAAGAGTGGCAATTCACTAGAGAATAACATGACAGGATAATTATGATTATGTGACACAGGATACTATGGTCACCTGTAGAATACTGACTCAGTAGTCATATCAATAAAATCAGAATAACAGGGTTAGAGCTAAATCTATGGCAATAGTAATGTAGTTTTTAACATTTTCTAATAGAAGAATTCAGAAGGGTCAAGAAAGCTCTGTGGAATTCTCATAAATTCTTCTTGCCTCCCAGTTGTAGGTGGTTTAGTTGGAGCAGGAAGGGGAATGTTAACTGAAGACAGGACTTCTGTGATGTAACTTTCATAAGGTAGTCATCCATACTGGAGTGAAACTTTTCCATAATAAAGCCTTTATTTGAGTCACCTGCACTTCTAAACTAAGGCCAATAAAATCACTGGCTCACTAGACTAGGCTTGTAAGAAATTATTGCTTTGTTTTTTTTTTTCAACACACTGAGATGAACTAATGTTTGCTTACTTTCCCAGGAAAAGTAGTGCAAGCTATAGTATTAGATATTGCCAGATACTATACCAGTCCTAAATTGTTATGACTAATATACATTAAATATATCTAAGCACATTCTGTCACATCTAATTTTCTTGTGTCTTTGTTTCTAAGAGTATTTTATGTAAAAATAAAGTGAGCTGTGTTTTTAAAGTAACTCCACCAGTCTTCATCTTTCTGATTAGGATATGTATGCAGTTTACATTTGAGATAATTATTTATGTATTTCAGAATTAGTCTGACTTTTTGTGGTGCTAGGGGTTAAATTTATGGCATTATTCATGTTAAGCAAATACTCTGTCAGTGAGTATTAATTCTTTCCTGATACTCTAGATATTTTTAAAAGATCGTTTCCATTATTGTAGTTGGAAAGTTTTTCCGGTCTCACCCAGCCCCAAGATCTCACAGCCACTTATAAAATAATCATTCAGAGGCTTAATATTAATCACCAATTGCATGGTATATGGTAGGCTTCTTGCTATCTAGTCCTTATAACGTGACCCATTTCTACTAATCTATAAGTTGCCACGTGACCGTGGCTTATAGGTATTTTCATATCTTGCTTCTCCTGGAGGTACTGGCATCTGCTCTGCCTCTCTTTTTTTCCTTCCTGTCTCACTCTTTGAATTTCCTTCCTGGCTATAACCCGACTTGCCATAGGCCAGAGCAGCTTCTTTATTAACCAATCATAGCAACACCTAGTCATAGCATACAGAACGACATCTCAAAGCACATTGTGGTTGAAAAAAATTCCTTGAGTCATTCTTTGTGTTTAGGTTCAATTCTTGCTTTTCTTTTATCTGACTACACTTTCAATTTTCTTTTATTAGCAATGGATATTTTTCCCATTTCTTTTTTAAAGTATTATTCTTTTTTGTTACCTACTTTAAATGTTTATAGATTTTAGTTTTCTTTTTTTATTAATTTTTTTCATTTATTTTATATACCAACTACAGTTTCTCCCTCCTCTCTTCCTGTTCCCTCCCCTGTCTTGCCAGGCCAGTCGTTATTATATCTCACAGGGTTCATAGGCAGATATGATTAATGATGACTTCTCTCCAATTGTAGCTTGAATAGCACCTTCCAACACTATGAAAACTAGCAAGTGAGGATGAAGCTTCCGGGTTAATACCAGCTACTTTTCACTGTGTCCTATTACTCAAGTATGTGGTATCTTCAGCAAATAGGGTCTTACAGTCAAATTCTGGAGAGTAATAAAGAGCATTGGCAATAGACTGTAGTACTGGGGGCTCTATGGGACTCCACTAGCTAAGAACTCCAAAACTGGTGATCTAGTCTGGGCACTGGGGATTTTATTTGCTTTCCCAAGACGTCTAGTAGGGTTCCAGGCAGACACATTACCCTGAAGGACAATTTTAACAAAGACAAAATTCATGGTTGACAATTATTATACATTTCCCTGCCTTTCATTATTTTCAAATGCTGTTTTATAATTGGCATTTCTTTTGTAGCTTATTTTTCTCTAGTAGCTTTCAACTTATTTGACCTTGCTTTAATTTTTTAAGTTTCATTTTTGTCATAGATTTAATTAGGTTTCTTACATTTTGATTCTGTCATAATTTTCTGTAGATGTAACCAACCGTCTTATTAAATAAGAAACACAGAACCAATGCAAAGAAGAAAGCCAAGAGGTCTGAGCTAAGAGCTAAAACCTTACCCTTCCTCCTGCAGTGGTCCTACCTCTCCGAAGGAGGAGTTACTTCCTGTGTTAAAGTCTTTATGTAGAGTTTCTGTTCTGCCTTCTCATTGGTTGTAAACCCAACCCCATGACCGCCTCATCACGGCCTGTCTGTATAGACCTCCAGGTGTTCTATGGTTGGTATTGAGATTAAAGGCATGTGTATCCAATGCTGGCTATATCCCTGAACACACAGAGACTTACCTAGCTCTGCTTACCAAGTGCTGGGATTACAAGTGTACGCCACCACCGCCCTGCTTTCCTATGGCTTGCTAATAGCTCTGACCCCCAGGCAACTTTATTTATTAACATACAAATAACATTTTAGTACAAAAGAAAATATCACATTCTTTCAGATGTATTCATTCATAGATTCAGCTTTACTCCTCCTGTACATGTAAAGGAAATTTAAGCTGGAATACATAGTGAATCTGGATGTACAATATTTTTATAAAATAACATTATTTTTAAGCAATAAAATATTTTATTTCTTTTTTGTTTTTTATTTTTGTTGTTTGTTTTTAAGTTGGAATTTCCATGCTTTTTAATTGAAAATAGACTTTTCTCATACAATATTCCCTGATTACAGTTTCTTCATCTAATACTTGCATTTCCTCCCTACATCCCATCCAATCTGAACCCAAAACATTTGTGTCTCTCTTTAGAAAACAACAGGCAACTGAAAGAAAATAATAAGATAAAATAAAATATCACAATACATCAGAGTAGGACAAAGTAAACAAACAAAAGGAAAATAGCCCAAGAAAAGGGAAAAGAAATGAATATAGACACAGATTCACTCTTTTGCACACTCAGGAATCCCATAAAAACACAAAACTAGGAGCCATAATATATATGCAAGGACATGTAAAGACAAAACCCCTTAAAAAGGCAAAAATAAAATCATCATCATCATCATCATCATCAACAACAACAACAACCACAACAACAACAGAAGATAAGAAAAAGAAAAGAAAAGAAATAGCCCTGACATGACATTATGAATAAAGGAACCTCAGACTATCCCGTTGAATTGATTTTCTGTTGGCCTACCCTTAAAAGTAGTTTGCTTCCTTAGTGAGACTTCCTTGAAGAAAACTAAATTTTCTTTGGTAGGTGGTTATCAACTGGGGATAGCTTTTGGGTTAGGGATGGAGGAAAGTGTCCACTTCACCTTTCAACTTTAGGACCCCATCTGGTACAGAACCTGTGCAGGTCCTGTGCATGTTCTCTGTCTCTGTGAGTTCATAATTGTATTGGTCCTGTTATATTTAGAAGGTCTTGTTTCCTTAGTGTTCTCTATCCACTCTGTCTCTTATACTCTTTATTCCTCCCTTCTGCAGAGTTCCCTGAGGCCTAGAGTGGGGATTTGATGGATAGTTCCCCTTTAGGATTGAGTGTTCCCAGGTCTCTCACTCTGCATATTTTCTGTCTCTCAGCCTCTTTATTTGTACTATCTGCTGCAAGATGAAGCTTGTCTGATGATGGCTAGCCATGTATAGGAGTATAGCAACAAATGATTAGGAGTCATTTTATTGCTATATTCTTTTAACAGAACCATAGTATTTGGTTTTGTCCTAGGTTCCCAGGTTATCTGTCCTCAGATTCTTGAAACTCAGTATTGTGTATGGGTTCCATCCTGTGGAGTGGGCCTTAAATCAAATCAAATATTGGTTGTTACTCCCACAAGCTTTCTGCTCTCATTGCATTAGCATATCTTGCAGGGAGGATAACACTGTAGATCAAAGAGTTTATAGCTGGGTTGGTGTTTACATTTCTCTTTTTGTAGCATTCAGAGTACTTTCCTAGCAAAGAGTCTAGTATGTGGGAATAAAGGCTCTATATAAGGGCTCTGCTTGACTTCTCAGTATTCAGTGAGTTTTGTAGGTATTATCTTCAGCAATAGGGCTTGTTGTCAGTTAGTGGAGAGCAACATAAAGCCTTGGCAACAGCTTGAGTCTCATTCAGGGATTCCCATGGGGCCCCTTTAGCCAACAACTCAAATGGATGTAACCCAATCCTAATCTTAGAAATTTTATTTGGTGGCAAGTGATGCCGTGTTGGGGCTTTGTCTTCTTCATTATTTGGCAATTTTATTTAGACTATTCAAATGATCCTTAAATTTACCTGTCTCTTCTCATGTTCCCTCCTCATCTCTACTTGATCCTCTCATGCCAGCCTGCCCCTGCCTACACCTCCATCCATCCATCCATCCATCCATCCATCCATCCATCCATCCATCCAATCTACTGATTATATTTCCCCTTTCTAGGGAGATCTATCCATTCTCCCTAGTCATGTACTCTATATCTAACCTATACAATCTACGGATTGTAGCTTTTTTACCATTGCCTTAACAACTAATGCCCACATATAAGTAAATATATATCATATTTGTATTTCTGGGTCTGAATTACCTCACTCAAAATGAATTATTCTAGTTACACCTATTTACCTATGAATTTCATTTTTTTGAATTTATTTTATTTTATTTTACAATATAATTCAACTTTACATATCAGCCCTGGATTCCCCCGTTC
>CABHPQ010115950.1:61209-84466 GCA_902168405.1 Peromyscus aztecus
CCCCCCCCATTTCCATCTCCTCCAGGGCAAAGACTCCCCCGAGGATTGAGACCAACCTGGTGGACTCAGTCCAGGCAGGTCTAGTCCCCTCCTCCCAGGCTGAGCCAAGCGTCTCTGCTAAGCCCCAGGTTTCAAATACAGCCAGTTCATGCACTGAGCACAGGACCTGGTCCAACTGCCTGGATGCCTCCCAGACAGATCAAGCCAATTAACTGTCTCACCCATTCAGAGGGCCTGATCCAGTTGGGGGCCCCTCAGCCATTGGTTCACAGTTCATGTGTTTCCATTCGTTTGGCCACTCGTCCCTGTATTCCATCCATCCCTGGTCCCAACAACTCTTGCTCACATAAACCCTCCTCCTTCTCGCCAATTGGACTCCCGGAGCTCCACCCGGGGCCTGACCGTGGATATCTGCATCCAGTTCCCTCAGTCATTGGATGGGGTTTCTAGCACGACAATTAGGGTGTTTGGCCATCTTATCACCAGAGTAGGTCAGTTCGGGCTATTTCTCGACTATTGCCAGCAGTCTATTGTGGGGGCATCTTTGTGGATTTCTGTGGGCCTCTCTAGCACTTTGCTTCTTCCTATTGTCATGTGGTCTTCGTTTACCATGAACATTCCTTGTGTTCCTTCTCTGTTCTTGATCCAGTTGGGATCTCCCACTCCCCCAAGTTCTCTTTCCCTCGCCCCTCGCCCCTCATTACCCCCACTCATGTCCAGACTGTTCATGTAGATCTCATCCATTTCTCAGTCATTGTGCGATCCCCGTGTCTTTCTTGGGGAATTTCATTTTTTTTAAACAGGTGAGTTATATTCCACTGTGTAAACGCACCACATTTTCTTTATTCATCTTTTGGAGAATGTCTAGGTTGTTTCCAGTATATGACTTTACGATAGAGGATGAAGAATAGTTTGCATATATACTTGAGTGGTATAGCTAGATGATGAAGTATATCAATACCCAGTTCCCTGTGGGACCACCAGAGTGACTTCCATAGTGGCTTAACAAGTTTGTGGTCCCATTAGTATTGGATGAGTGCTCCATGTGTTCCCATCCTTGACAACATAAACTGTCATTTTTCTATCTTAGCCATTCTGACAGCTGTAAGGTAAAATTCAAAGTAGTTTTGATTTTCATTTCCCTGATGACCAAGAATGTTGAACATTTCAAGTGTTTCTCAGCCATTGGACTTTCCTCCTTTGAGAACTTTCTGTTTATATCTGTACCTCATTTTTTAATTAAGTTGTTTTCTTGATATCCAGTCTTTTGAGTTCTTTATAGATTTTGAGAATTGTCCCTCTGTCAGATGTGTAGCTGGTAAAAATATTTTTGCATTGAGTAGGTTGCCATTTTTTCTGAATTATGGTGTTCTTGACCAATAAGGCATTGTTCAGTTTCATGAGATCTCATTTATTTATTGTTGATCTTAGTACTTGTGCTAACAATGTTCTTGCTGTTCAGAAAGTATTTTCTTGTATTAATGAGTTCAAGAGTATTCCCCACTTTCTCTTCTATAAGATTCAGTGAATCTGGTTTGATATTGAGGTCTTTGATACATTTAGGTTGAGTTTTGTGCAGGGTGATAAGTATGGATCTACTGCATTCTTCTGTAAGCAGCCATCTAGTGCGACAAGCACTATTTGTTGAAGATGCTGTCATTTTTTTCCATTATGTATTTGTAGCTTTTTGTAATAAAAAAAATCAGTTGTCCATACATGTATGGGTGTATGTCTTGGTCTTCAATTCAATTCAATTGATCAAGGTGCCTTTTTTAATTACGATAACTGTGTATTACAACTTGTGGTAGAGGTAGTAATAACTCCAGCAGTTCTTTTAACATTCAGAATTGTCTTGGATATCTTTTTTCATATTTCCGTCTGAAGCTGAAAATTATCATTTCAATATCTGTGAAGAATTGTATTGGAATTTTGATGCAGATTGCAATGAATCTGTAGATTGCTTATATCTTCTGACATCATTTAGAAGTCTATCACTTTGTTAGTTAATGTTACTCAAAGATATTTTATGTATTTTGAGATTATGGTGAAGTGTGTATTTTCTCTGTTTTCTTCTCAGTCCATTTGTTTTTAATATAGAGATGTTACTATCTCTTGTATCCCTAGAATCTCCAGGACTTTTGTCATGAAGGGGTGTTGGATTTTGTCAAAGGTATATTCAGCATCTAATGAGATGATCATGTGGTTTTTGTAGTTCAATCTGTATCTGAAAGGTTTCTACATCCCGATAAGCCTCTCTGCTAGTGCAACAATCCAAATCAGACCAAATCAGACCAAATTAGACAAAGTCGCAGTTTAACAGGTAAAGCATTCCAAAGTAAGAGAGGCTTATCGGTGTGCAAAAACTTTTCATCATCTATGGTGGATTACATTTATTTATTAATGTATGCTGAATCATCCTTGCCTCTCTGGGATAAAGCATACTTGATTGTGGTGGGTGACCTTTGTGATACGTTATTGGATCTGGTTAGCAAGAATTTAATTGAATTTTTCTTGCATCTATGTTCACAAGGGTAACATAACTCTCTTCCTTTCTTAAGTTTTTATGTGGTTTAGGTATCAGGGTAACTATGGCCTCACCTCATAAAATGAATTTGGCAATACTTCCGTTTCAACTTTGTGGAATAATTTGAGGAGTATTGGCATTAATTCTACTTTGAAAGTGTGATAGAATTCTACATTGAAGCTATATGTTTCAAGGCCTTGATATTTATTCTTTTTCTTTTTTCTATTTTTGGTTTACAGACTTTTAAATTACTTCTTTTATTTCACTAGAGTTAATAGGTCTTTAAAAGTTGCCTATTTGACCTTATTTAACTTTGAGGTGTGGTAAGTATTGAACCATTTCTATTAGATTTTCTAATTTTGGTAGATTACAGGTTTTTAAAGCATGCCCTTCTGATTCTCTAGATTTCTTCGGTGTCTTTTGTTATGTACCCCTTTCCATCTCTAGTTTTGTTCATATAGGTGTTCTCTCTCTGCCTTTTAGTTAATTTTGCTGAAAGTTTTTCAATCTTATGGATTTTTCTCAAAACCTAACTCTTTGTTTCTTTGATTCTTTGTATTATTTCATGGTTGTTTCTATTCGATTCATTTCAGCCATGGATTTGATTATTTCTTGCCATCAACTCCTATTGGGTGTGATTGTTTCCTTTTGTTCTAGAGCTTTCAGGTATGCTGTTAGTTACTTGTATGCAATCTCTCCAATTTTTCTATGTAGGTACTTAGTGGATGAGCTTTCCTCTTGAAAACTCCTTCATTCTAGCCTGTATGTTTGGGTATGCTGTATATTCATTTTCATTCAATTCTAGAAAGTTTTTAATTTCTTTCTTAACTTTTGTCTTGACCCATTTTTCAGTCAGAAGTGAGTTGTTTAATTTCCATGAATTTGTAAGATTTCTGTTGTTTCTCTTATTGTTGGTACCCAGGTTTAATCTATGATGGTCATATAGGATTCAGGGTGTTACTTCCATTTTCTTTTATCTGTTGATAATTGCTTTGTGTCCAAGTATGAGGTTAATTTTGGAGAATGTTCCATGAACTGCTGAGAAGAAGGTATATTCTTTTGTCTTTTGTGAAATGTTCTGTAAATATCTGTTATGTATGATGTCATTTAGCTCCAGGATTTCTTGGTTAATTTTTGTTTGGATGATGTGTATATTGGAGAAAGTAGCATGTGTAAGTAACCTATTCTTAATGTGTGAGAGTAAATATGTTATTTTAACTGCAGAAGTCCTCCTTTTATGAACTTGGGTGCCCTTGTGTTTGATGCATAGAGTTAAGATTTGTAATGTCCTCTCAGTTGATTTTTCCTTTGATGAGTATGAAGTGTGTTTCCATATACCTTTGGATTTGTTTTAGTGTGAAGTCTATTTTGTCAGATAATACAATGGATACCCCAGCTTGCTTCTTATGTTCATTTGCTTGAAATGTATTTTTTCATCCTTTTACCCAGAGGTGATGTCTATCTTTGATGTTAAGGTGTGTTTCTTGGATACAGATGAAGAATGGGTTCTGTTTTCACATCCATTCTGTTAGCCTTGTCTTTTTATTAGGGAACTGAAATGATTGATTTTTTTTGAGAGTTTATCAATGAACAGTGTTTGTTGATTCCAGTTATTTTATTGTGGTGTGTTTTCTTCCCCCCATTTGATTTGCCATTCTAGGATTATTTATTCCTTGTGGGTTCTTGAGTGTGGTCAACCTCTCCAGGTTGAATTTGTCCTTCTAACATCTTCTGTAGAGCTGAATTTTTAGATATACACTGCTTAAATTTGGATTTAACCTGGAATGTTTTTCTTATCTATTGTGATTGAAAATTTTGCTGGGTATAGTAGCCTGAACTGGCATCTGTGGTCACTTAGTATTTGTAGAACATCTTTTTAGGACTTTCTTGCTTTTAGAGTCTTCCTTGTGAGGTCAGGTTTTGTTCTAGTAGGTCAGTCTTTGTATGTCACTTGGTTTTTTTTCCCTTGAAGTTTTTAATATTCTTTCTTTGTTCTGTACATTGAGTCTTTTGATTATATGTGTCAAGAATAGTTTCTTTTCTAGTCCAGTCTGTGTGTTGTTCTGTAGGCTACTTGTACCTTGATATGCACCTGCTTCTTTCAGTTAGGGAAATTTTCTTCTATGGTTTTGTTGAAAATATTTTCTGTGCCTTGGACCTGGGATTCTTCTCCTTCCTAATATTCATAGATTTGCTCTTTTTATAATGTCCTAGATTTCCTGGATGTTTTGTGCCTGCAGGTTTTTTAGGGATATATATTTTTCTTTGATTCAGATATCCATTTCTCTTACCTTCTCTTCAATTCCTGTGATCCTCTCTTTCATCTCTTGTATTATGTTGGATGAACTTGTCTCTGAGGTTCCTGCTCAAGTTCCTGAAATTTTCATTTCCAGATTTCCTTGAGTTTGTGTTTCTTTATTGATTCTATTTCAACTTTTATGCCTTGAACTATTTCAATTATTTCTTTCCACTGTTTATGTTGTTATAGATTTATTGGATTTTAATGGACTTATCCATTTCCTCTTTTAGGACTTCTATTATATCTGTAAAGTCTACTTTTAAGTCCCTGTGTTTTACATCAAGTATGTTACATTCCTTGGGGACAACTGTAGTAGGGTTGTTGGACTCTAGTGGAGACATTGTCCTGGCTGCTATTGACTATGATTTTTACTCTGGCATCTAAGCATATGGCTTTGAGACAAGTGAAACTATAATGCTGATATCTAGTTTTATCTTTATTGGGTGGATATTTTGTTCCTTGGTTTCTGTTGCTTTCTTTACTTCTTAGAAGAGTGTGGTGTTTTATGTTGCCTGATAAGAAAATCTGGGAATCTTGCTAGGTGTGGCCACTGGAGGATTCTCAGTACAATTTTTTTTCTAGGTATTCGGAACTTACACTTAGGAATTGGCAGGGACTGGAAAGGGCTTGGTGGAGGATCCACAGGAGGGATAAAACCAGAATGTTTCACCAGGGTCTGCTTAGTCCCTGGAAATGGGTACAGAGAGTGAGGAGAGGCAGCAGCAGGTGGTCTGTTACAGAGCTGGGGATGAGACTGGATGGGGAGGAGAGGAGTGAGGTGAGCGTCTCAAGCTCTCCAATCTGCTTTGATGTCTTACTTGCTTTTCTGGCAGGCTTGGTCAGTGGATTTCCAGAGAATGCCTGCTGGAGTTTGGGGAGAAGGTCTGTATAATCTTCTAGAGATGCAGGCAGAAATGAAAGAGAGGCCGTAACAGGTGATCTGCTGCAGAACTGGAGATGAGCCTGGGGGATTGGACTTGGAGGCAAGGAGGGAGATGTGTAGATCTGTACTTAAACTACCTGCTTCCCTGGCTAGTGTGGCCTTTCCTAGAGAATGCCTACTGGATTTGAGTTAATAACATAATTTTTGTCTTAATTTTTTTGATGGGAGGTATTTTATGTATGTGTGTGTTTGTTTGTTGTTGTTGTTTTTGCTTGTTTTGTTTTAGGAAGCACAACTCTAGCTTTCTCTCTCAATCTAATGTTTCTCTGAAAGTTTATAAAGGTGATCCATAAACTTAAAAATCATTAGGTTTTATTTTCTAAATTATGCTGGTTAATTTTTCCTCAACTTGACACAAGCTAGAGTCATCTGGGAAAAGGGAAACTTGATAGAGAAAATGCCTCTTGGCAAATCTAGGGAACACTTTCTTGATTAATGGTGTGGTAATGTCTAGCCTGCTGTAGGTGGTTCACTTGGACTGTATAAAAAAGCAAGGCGTGTGTGAGCCATGAACAACAAGGCAGTAAGCTGCATTCCTGCGTGGTCTATGCTTCAGTTTCTACTTCCAAAACCCTGCCTTAAGTTTCTCACTTGACTTCCTAGGATGATTAACTGTAAGCTATAAGATGAAATAAGTTCCCCCTACTGTGGTTGCTTATGGTCACAGTGTTTATTGCAGCAATAGAAAACAAGCTAAGAAATTGGTATGAGGTATAGGGGTAGTACTGTCACAAATCTGACCATGATATTTTTGGGAGAAATGTGCAAATGCTTAGAACATTGGGCTAGAAAATTCACTAAATGCTTAAAGCTTAATGGAATGTTCTCTAGGATCTTTGAAAGTAAGAATGTTGAGATAAATGCAAATAAAAGAAACCTATCTTGATGGATTTGAGAGGGAAGCAAAGAATCTATCAGGGTTATTCTTGTGATATATTTAAATTAAGAATCTATGGTTTCTCACATGCTGCAGCTAAACAATCAGCTTTGATTAGTAAGAGATACTACCATCAAACTTTAACATTACTAGGACAACTGATGCTTGTTAGCTAGGGATCAAAATTAAGATGTGATTAGCATGAGACCAGCATCACTGAGGCAAAATCTTCTTGGAATACTTCCTCTGGGTAATCACACAGAAGCTGTGGTCTAGGAGGGCCAACGTTGCATGTTAAGCTGGTAGCCAGACTTGGTATGTGTTAGAGAATGCTGTCTCTCTCTTTTCCAGAAGTTAACAAGTGTCAATAGCTCCAGACTTAGGAGTGGTGTCTTGTTCACATCCACTCACTCTTCTGTGCTGAGATTGGTCTGGTTTGGACTTGATTAGCTTTTGTACATGCTGTCTTAACTGATGTGGTTACATATGTACATCTTCCTTGTTATTTCCAGAAGAGAGTGTTTCCTTGTGGTCTTCTACCACTTCTAGATGTTACCTTCTTTCCAGCCTCTTCCACAACATTCCCTGTGCCTTGGAAGTGGAGGTATTATAGATATAGATATAGATATAGATATATAGATATAGATATAGGTAACACACACACACACACACACACACACACACACACACACACATATATATATATATTCATTCCCCTTAGGGATGAGCAGTCTGCAGTCTCTCATTCTTTGCACCTTAGCCAGTTGTGGACCACTGTGTTAATCACCATCTACTGCAAATGAAGGTTTTCATATGACGATTGAGATATGCATTAATCTACAAGCATAGCAATTAGTCATTAGAAGTCTTTTAATACTGTCTATTATGGACAATAATAGTATGTCCACCCTAACACCTAACTACTGCCTAGCCATAAGTTCTTGACACAATAATGGTTCTGGGTATGGATTTCATCTTGTGGAGTATCACTAAATTCAATATGAAAATAGTTGTTTACTCCTATGATGTTCATACCACTATTGTATCAGTGGGCATATATTGCCAAGGACATAATTGGAGCTTGTAAGGTTATACATGGGTATGATCCACAATCACTTTTTTTTACTAGTAGCTTCTATAGCATCATATAGTGCTATGAAAATTAGTCAATAAGGATGAAGCTTTCAGGACAGTATAGCTTGATGTCTCCATGCTTTATGACCCAAGCATATATTATCTTTAACAGTAGAGTCTTACCATCAAGTTCTGGAAGATATCCAAGAGTAATGTCAATAGCCCATAATATTTTGGGTTCTAAGATATTTCACAGGCTAAGATCTACAAAAGAAATAATGCTTCATTGGCACTGAGCCTTTTATTCATTAGTCTCTGGTGTTTAGTAGGGTAATTGTTGTTGTTCTGTCATATGGTAACTGTATTTTAATTCTTCATATATATGCACATATATATACAAATTTGTTCAGTATTTGGCTTTCATATTTCTTTTATAATAGTTCTTTAGTGATAACATTCTCCTTTTTTACTCCTTCCCTACTCTATCCTCTGCTCCCTGACCAGAGTTTAACCCTTCCTCTTCCACTATTCCCATTTTAATACTTTACACCAGCATATTCTATAGACCTTGAAAGGATCTCCCTTTGGTACCTTACTAATTCCCTGATTCCTATGGTCACTCCAAGTGAAAAACAATTATCTGAAGGTTCAAAGCTAACATCCACAGATGAGAGAAAGCATTCAGCATTTGTCTTTCTGGATCTGAGTTCCCTCACTCAGTATGATTGTTTCCAACTCCATGCATTCATTTGCCTGCTAATTTCATCATTTCATTTTTCTTAATAGCCAATCAATGTCCAGTTATGTAAATATATCACATTTTTCAATAACCGTTCATCACTTAATTAGATGTAACGTAGATTTGGGAATATTCTTTTGTCATATTTCCTTCATTTTCTACTACTCTACTACTGTTGCCATCTGGTTTGAACTCCTCTACTCTTTCACATGCTCAATTTCAGTTTTTGTTTCCTCATAATTACTCTTACTTCTAAGTGGTAAAAATATCCCAAGGCTCAGTACTCATATGTTGTCTCTATTTCTTTGCTACTTTATTGAAGAACCACTGGTTTTAAAATAACTTGATATTTTAAAGTGCCCTATTTTCTTGGTTTTTGATATTTGAAAAATGTCTTAAATAGTGGACAATTTAAAATAGCTAGGAAAAGAATTGAAAGTTTAAATAAAAAATCCATATGAAATAAATAAAGTTCAGGTGTCTTTCAGAAAGCACTTATCCACAATGATAAAAGGGCATGTTACAGTCTGCTGGCTCATCCTTAATCCTCCAAATATGGGGCCAGACCTAGAGATCTCCAGATTCCCCAAGGTGCTTATTAGACTTTATCTGCCTTAAAATGGAATACTCTCATCAGGCTGATTCTATCACCATTTTAAAGCCCAGCCAAAAATTTAACAATATGGTCATATTTGCTTATTCTGCCACCCACAAGGTCACATAATACACTCACATACTTACTGGAATGTCAGATGTCTTTCAAAAATTTCTCTGTGTGCAACAATCAACAGGATAGGTTTTGAATTTAACTGTCAGAGATAAATGGGTCCTGAACCAGAGATGTCATTTTACAGGCAAAAGTGGGAAAGAAGATTCTTTTTTTTTTATTTATTATGTATACAGTGTTCTGTCTGCATGTCAGAAGAGGGCATCAGATCTCATTATTGTGAGTCACCATGTGGCTGCTGGGAATCGAACTCAGGACCTCTGGAAGAGCAGCCAGTGCTCTTAACCTCTGAGCCATCTCTCCAGCCCGAAAGAAGATCTTAATTCTCAGTCAAATGTTCATTATTCATAAACAACTGGTGGTATAGTTCCTTACCAACCTTCCCCTTTCTTCTCTGTACCTTTCTAATATCCCAAGGTAATAAGATTTTTGTGATTTGCTAGCATATGAGAAAGGAACATGAGTAAGTAATACACATGGTATGAATCAGTAAGAAACTTCAGTCTTGAAAATTGAAGATTCTTGGCCTATCAGGTCATTTGATGTCTCTTTAGAATTCTTACAATGATCTGATATCATTATAATGAGGGTTAGCTCAGTAAGGCACATGACTTCATCTGTGGTGTCAAGTGAATATAGTGTTTGAGTCCAGCTCTCTTTGAATATCTCTGCTGGACAATAGAGAGAGAAATAGTCTTAGTAATACTTTATAACATCTTGGTGTACATTGCATGTACCAGATGTTTTTATTTTTCCAGTAGTAAGAGCACTATTGATGCAAGAATTTCCTATGTTCCACTCACTATGCTTGGTTCTGGGGTCTTGTTTTAAAATCAAGACAACAAAGCTATGGCTTAGTTATTATTCTGTTACAGGGTAGAGAATTTGATGCTGAGAATTGCATATCTATCATATATTTGGGCAAGGATTCAAACCAATTCTATATAACTACATAGTGTATAATCTTCTGCCATTGCTTCTTTCAGAGATCTGGGGCATGGTACAGAGAATATGAATGAAGTTTTCAGTAGAGAAGGTTGGACTTGTTCACTCTAAGGCTAGTTTATAGATTTTGCATGTTCCAGGTTTTACATAATTCTAAGATGAAAGAATGAAGTGAAGAAACACTATTATATGTCTGTGTTGTCTGAATCTCAGACAAGTGATCATTCCTGTGTCTATCCTGGATTGTAAAAATATCCGACTCCATTGCCAAAATCTTCAAACTGCAAGTCACCTGCAGCTGCCATTCAGCCAGAGGCTCTGTTCCCAGGGGTGAGGAAGAGAATTTCCAGGGGTCTCGCAAGGAGAGGGTCCAGCTGTCCAGGGAGAGTTGGGGGCTGGGATCAATGGTCGAGAGGGTGCCTGAGTTTACCTACTCTGGTGATCAGATGGCTGGACACCTTAACTGTCATGATAGAACCTTCATCCAGTGAATGATGGAAGCAGATGCAGAGATCCACAGCCAAGCCCCAGGCAGAGCTGCAGGAGTCCAATCGACGAGAGAAGAGGGATTGTACGAGCAAGAGATATCGAGACCATGAGTGGAAAAAGTACAGAGACAACTAGCCAAAATAGTGGGAACACATGAACTGTGAACCAATAGCTGAGGAGCCCCCATGGTACCGGACTAGGCCCTCTGGATAAGTGAGACAGTTGTTTAGCTTGAACTGTTTAGGGGGCCCTCAGGCAGAGAGACCAGGACCTGTCCTTAGTGCATGAGCCAGCTTTTTGGAACCTAGAGCCTATGCTGAGACACTTTGCTCAGCTTTGATGCAGGGAGGAGGGGCTTGAACCTGAATATACCAGGCTCTGCTGACTCCCCAAGGGAGACCTTCCCTTGGAGAAGGTGGGAATGGGGGTGGGATGAGGGGAAGGTTGGGGATGGGAGGAGGGAGGACAGAGGAATCTGTGGTTGATATGTAAAATGAATATAAAATCTCTTAATAAAAAAAATATCCGTGTGCTTTTTCCAACCATGGTCTCAACAATTCTCACTCATACAATCCCTCCTCTTTCTCACTGATTAGACTCCCGGAGCTCCACCTGGAGCCTGGCCGTGGATCTCTGCATCTGCTTCCATCAGTCACTGGATGAGAGTTCTAGCACGACAGTTAGGGTGTTTGGCCATCCTATCACCAGAGTAGGTCAGTTCAGGCTTTCTCTTGACCATTGCCAATAGTCTATCATAGAGTTATCTTTGTGGATTTCTGGGGACCTCTCTAGCATTGTTTGGGAGGCCCCCAGGCAATGGGACCAGGACCTGTCCTTAGTGTACAAGCTGGCTGTTTGGAACCTGGGGCCTATGCTGGGACACTTTGCTCAGCCTTGGTGAAGGGAGGAGGGGACTGGACCTGCCTGGACTGAACTACCAGGCTGAGCTGAATCCCCAGGGGAGTCCTTGCCCTGGAGGAGATGGGAATGGGGGGGTGGGTTGGGGGGGAAGGAGGGAGGACAGGGGAATCTGTGGCTGATATGTAAAATTAAATTAAATTATAAAATTAAAAAAAAATCTGACTCAGTGAAGATCCTAGTTTAGAAAATTAAAGGAGTGCTACTGGAGTTAAACTAAGGTCAGTACTCTTGGGGAATGAATAGCAACTCTTTCCCTAGAGATGCATGCTTAATTGTGATTCCAGGGGGCCTAGCATGGCTCATTATAAATGATGGAACATGTTGGTATTTCACTACCTCTATTTAGTCTGTAAAGCACCATCTATTAATCCAATTTACATAATATCAGTTCAAGTCAATCATATCACAGCAGTGCTCTAGTCCTTTTATACTGAAGCTGAAAAGGAGATTGTTGAGTCCAGGCTTTGGCCCATGGAACTCTGTTTTGGCTAAATTTGCGTTTTCCAAAATCTGTGATAACATCTGGATTGAAGTATATTCTTTTAAAAATTATAGATTTTGACTGTGTGGTTTCATTTTTAGCTTGGTGGTTCATGCCTTGGACTTCCACAAGTGTGCTATAGAAGCTTGGCACAGTTTCCAACTCCAAATCATGCACAAAAAAGTGAAGACAGATTTAAAAAGCTTTGGGCTTGACCTCTAAAGTCAGCTCATCTAATCTTTAACCTGATTCATTTCAAACATCTCCACCCAACCTGTCTTTCAAGTCCTTCCTTTCCACTTCTAGTTAGAGAAACTCACTTTAAAAGATCCTACTTTTAAATTAGAGATTGAATTGCAGCACTCTGTAGCTTCTATGTTTCCTGGAACATTATAGATACTTTATTTTCTTCCATCTTTTGTGTCCAAAATTAGAGCTCCAGTTCATTCAGCGATTTCACATGAAACACGAGCTTTTGTCCATACTTCACTCTACCAACTTTCTTTGTACCTAATCCAGGTTTTCTATATCATTTAAGAGTCACAACACATATAACAACAAAACACCTCCTAGACAATACAAAGAGAGAATAATGTCACATTTTCTGTTTTCAAAATAAAAATCTCTCTTGAAGAGAAATTCCCTTCTTTCCTTTCTCTCTCCCTTTTTCCAGCCCTCCCATATTAACTCACAGATATGGATACTCCTCTGCTTTTTCTTAGTAAGAAATCAGGCCATGCCCCTCTGAAGTCTCTCCCTCTACAGATGCAGAGTTGACAAATCCTCCCTTATACTTTCACATGCAGAAGAAATGTTTTGCCTCATCTAGTGACTTCCTCCTTGACTTCTAGCACTGTTAGAAAAACAAAGGCAAGTTCACAAGCTGTAGAACTTACATCCCCATTTTCTTGAAAAATCAGTGAATAAAATAAATGCTGTTTGTTCTTAAGTTCTGAAGGAAACTAAGGAACCTAGAGGCTCCTCCCTTTTCCTTCAAGGCCCCCCATGGCTACCTATGGTCATCATTGTGCTTTCCTCTTAATGCTCTCCCACTTCAAGGCCTAATCATAGTTGCCCATGTTCATGATGTCATATAAACCAAGGTCCACAGAGAAAATGTTGTGCCCTAGTAAGAACTAGAGCTAAAAACTGCCACCCAGTCATCTTATAGCTAAGCAATAAACCAAGATCCTATAGTTAATATATGGTGCTACAAAAATGCATCATTTTATTCTATAAAGGAAATCCAAATCCATGCCTCCATGTCTTCCTCTTTCCTTCACTTCCTCACTCTCTCATCATCCCTTTTTCTTTTCTTTCTTCATCTTCCCTCTATGCCTTCCTGTCTTATTTACTTCCTCTGGCATATTCTCAGCACCTTCAGTGCATGGGATGAAGGCTTCAGGAATGCACAGGACACAGTTTACATCAACAAGGGGCTCATATTCTCTGAAAGAGATGGACATGTATACAAAATGCACTCCTATCAAGATATGAAGGTCAGTGACTACTTCAGAATGAAAGAATGGTGAAAGATTTTTCAGATGGATTTGTCACCTCATAGTGAAACAGTAAGAACCTGACAAAAATATGTGGTAGGAAATGCATCTTAGGTAGAATGAACAATTTGTGCAAAACCATGGTCACGCTTAGTTAAGTATATAGTAAAGTATGCTTGATACATAGGATACCATGGACAATGGTGAAGGAAAAATTTAAAAGACACAAAAATGAAAACTAAATCATTTTTGACCTTTCATGTTACATGCACATAATTTTGCCAGCTGTTACTCCTACCAACTGAGGACCATGTAGAGCCATATGCATCATACGTGTAGCAACACTCACCCACCAACCCCAAATTGCACCATCAGAGAATGGTGCAAAACCAAGAACAGATAGCATATCCTACCCTGAAAATACCAGCCTGAACACCTGAGGATCAACAGAGAAATATATCTCCCAGCTTCCAGAGATCCACTATTCCAAACCTTGGGCTGACCTGAGCGTATTCAATGTAAAGTTGCTAGACTTACTAAACCATGAAGAATTACAAGGAAGAGAGGAAGGAGCAGCAAGAGATGTGCTGACTTGCAGATAGTGTCTGTTCATTCAGCCAGTAGCCGACTCTCAAATTGCTAAGGATAGACCTGTAAACCTCAATAAAAGTTCCATAAAACAAGAAGTGGACTCAACCCTATTACAACTTCACCCTGTCCTGAACATCGTACAAATGTACAAAAAGAGGAAAACTGATTTGAACCAAAAGAAAGAAATACATAACTGACATATTATTTCAGATTCACAAGTCACAATTCAGAATTAAAATAAATGAAATACCAAGACAACATTTCCCTGCACAATGTTACTAACCACACAGTAATGAACCCTAATGAGAATGACTTGGAACGTATCCCAGAAAAATAATCCAAAAGCATGATTCTAACTGTGATCAAAAAACCCAAAAAAGATAAAAATTTGGAGCTGAATGAAATAAAGAATTCAATCCAAGATATGGAATTCAAATTCAACAAACGTAATTGCTGAAGAAAAAAGTCAAGAGTCATTTCAAAAGAAGGGTTGAAAGATCATAACAACCAGAGGTATTTGATTACAACAATGAGGCAACATTTTCTGGACACAGCCGGCCAATTGCACACATAAAGTGAAAGTAGCTGTGATTACATGCACAAGACCTGTAGCAGATGAAGAAAAAATCCCAACATAGAGGAGGGAAATGGTCATGAAGTCCTACTCCTAGATAAGGAGTTATGTGGAATTCATGACTGCTAGGAGGAGAAAGTAGTTTCTTTTTGTTTTTTCTTTGTTTTAGGAATGAGGTCCCCAAGAGGCTACCTATGCTTGAGTAGATGGCCCTATATCATGTATACACTGGCAGCACCAACTGAACCTGATATTTTAAAACTAAAGTACATGTAAAATCTGGGAAGAATACTTGTAGCTGAAAGTTTTCCTGTGTCCTGCCTGGCCTATAGTCAGGACAAATCTCTCTCACCTATGGGTCCCGCAGCTGCTTGGACCCAACTAAACACATACAGGCTAATACTATTTTTAAACTATGTCCATGGCAGGCTTCTTGTTATCTAGTTCTTATATCTTAAATCAATGCATTTCTATAAATCTATACTTTGCCACATGGCTTGTGGCTTACCGGTGCCTTTACATCTTGCTTCTTCTGGCTGTGGCTAGCAGAGTCTCCCTAGCAGAGTCTCCCCTGCTCTGTCTTCTTCCTTCCCCTCTCTCTCTCTTTAGAATGTTCCGCCTAACCTCATTCTTCCTCATCATTGACCAAAAAGCTTTATTTATCAACCAATCAGAGCAATACATTTTCACAGCATACAGAATGACATCACCCATCAAATACTGGTGGTGAAGATGAGTGAGGAAGTGGAGAGAAGGGGGTTGTACTTGTTCAAAGTGTATTATATGCATGTGTGATGGTTTCAATGAGAAGGCCCCCATAGGTTCATACATTTTCATAGTTGGTCCCTGTTTAAGAAGGATTAGGGGGGTGTGGCCTTGTAGGAGGACATGTGTTACTGGAGGAAGGCTTAGAGATTTCAAAAGGCATGTGTGATTCCTTATGTTCTTTCTCTCCCTCATGGTTGTGGATCAATATGTGAATTTTCAGGTGTTCCTTTTCCCAGCCATCATGAACTCCAATTCTCTGAAACTGTAAGGCAAATTAAATGCTTTCTTTTATATTGCCCTGTTCATGGTATTTTTTCAAAGTAATAAAAAATTAACTAAGAGCATATATGAAATTCTCAATAATTAAAAAAGGAAAAAAAAACAGAATTTAGCTAAACAGAATAAGTTTTAAAATCATGATCAGATTGTACTTTAAATTCACCATTATTCAAAATAATGGACATCTCTTGACCACAAGATATCCTTTTCCATTTTGATGGCCTATATGCATGTGCACGAGTGTGTGTGCATGTGCGTGTGTGCGCGTGCGTGCGTCCTTGAAGCCACCAGAAGTCAATATCAGGTGTCTGCTGTGGGATGTTCTGTATGGCAAATGTGTTGCTAATAAAACACTGATTGGCCAGTGGCTAGGCAGGAAGTATAGGTGGGACTAACAGAGAGAATAAAAAGAACAGGAAGGCAGAGGGACTCTCTGCCAGCCACCGCCAGGACAAGCAGCATGTAAAGATGCTGGTAAGCCACGAGCCATGTGGCAAGGTATAGATTTATAGAAATGGATTAATTTAAGATATAAGGACAGTTAGCAAGAAGCCTGCCACGGCCATACAGTTTGTAAGCAATATAAGTCTCTGTGTTTACGTGGTTGGGTTTGAGCGGCTGTGGGACTGGCAGGTGAGAGAGATTTATCCTGAGTGTGGGCCAGGCAGGAAAACTCAAGCAACAGGTGTCATTCTTCAGGAGCTGTCCACATTGTTTCTTGAGGTAGGTCCGCTCACTGAGACCTGAACCTTGTTGTTTAGAACAAAAGGTTGGCACACAAACCCCAGGAATCTGCCTGTATCCTGTTTTCCAGTGTAATGAAATTACAAGAATATTTCATCATGACCAGATTTTCTTTTAATTTGAGTTTTGGAAACAAAAGTCACATACCCATGATTGTGTGGCAATCATTTTACCAGCTGAACTATCTTTCCAGGCCCAACAAAATATTTAGACCCTACTTCCATGTACTCTGCCACTGTGCTAGGTACTTAGAGAATAAGTGAGATTAGTAAACATTGGGTTGAAGATTATCACTCTGATTTTGAAGATTTAACTAGCTATTTAGACATTTATCTCCTTATATCTCCTCCTCCTTTGATCATTCCTCTTTTCACAGACTCAAATGTCTGGTACATTTGGCGATTCTATCTATATTTAATGTATGTTAGGAATAAATAGATGACATGTTTTATTGTGCCCTTTTAATAATTCTAGATGAGGCTATTTAGGTGCATAGCCATATATTCACATGAAGTTAGATACTGTGGAATATAATGGACAAGAACTTATCTTTTTGACAAGAGAACTTACCATAGGCTATTGTTAGGGCTAGGTTGCTATCCACAACCTGATGGTGAGGCCATATTGCTGAAGACAACACTTACTTATGTCGTCAAACAGAGAAGTTGAGCTAGTGCCTAACTAGAAGTTTCACCCCTATTGACTGGAGTTCATGGTGATGAAAGGTATTCAGCATGCTACTGGAGGTAAGAGGTAATCATCAATTTCACCCAGGTGAGTGCTTTGAGATGTCTTCCAATCCCAGTTACAGTGACCAAGATAAATAAAACAAATGACACCACATGCTGGTGGAGATGCTGGGGAAAAGACAATACTTATTCCTTGCTGGCTGGAGTATAAACTGGTATATCCACTATGGAAATCATTGTGGAGGTTCCTCAAAAAGCTGAAAATCAGTCTATCACAAGATCTAGATATACCCCTCTTGGGTTCCCAAAAGACTCTAGATCTTACTACAAAGATATTTGATCATCCATGTTTACTGTTGCTCTATTCATAATAAGAAATTGGAAATAGCCTAGAAGTCCAAAAACTGATAAATGACTAATGAAATTGTAATACATTTACACAATAGAACATTATTCAGATATTAAGAAAAATGAAATTTTTTCTTTCCTCTCTTGTTCTCCACCCTCCCATGTCTCCTTCCTTTGTTCTTGTTACCTTTATTCCAAAGAAAGACACTGCATACATCATAAACCAACCCTCCTTCTCAGACCATCTGGAACAGGAATCCAGCTTTGCCCTCACTTAGTGCTAGCAAGTGCATCTGCTGAAGTAACTGGACTGAGAATTGTTTATAGTTCTGTCTGCTTTTTCCTGGGACTGGGGAGAGGGGAGGTAGACAGCAGGATAGCTTCTGGGCTACTTCAACTCATTCCTGTGTGCTCCCCCTCCCTCCTGGTTTTCCAGCTGTGGAGACAGTAGTTAGAAAAATGAAATGTTAAGGTAAGTGGAATGAGCTAAAAAGCAATCATCCTGAGTGACATAATCCATAGCAAGAAAGAAAAAATAAATTCCAAGTTTCTTTATATGTGGATGATAGATTTTAAGCTTTAGATATGTGTGTTTTGTAGAATGAAAATAACTACAGATGTTTGGTAGTTAGTAAGGGGCCAGAGAGGAGTAGGGGATCTTCCAAGGTAGGGAGAAAGAGAGTATAGTGTTATAAAGAGATAAAAAGGAAAGTAGAATAGGAGTATTGAACAGTGAGGTTAATGGAAAGACAATATGGGGAGTGATAGCTAACATAAAGGCAGTGTGAAAAGTAATGTATAAACCTACTACTGTAGAAACTTTGTGTGTGTGTGTGTGTGTGTGTGTGTGTGTGTGTGTGTGTGTTAGGGTTATTATTGCTAAAATAAAACACCATGGCCAAAGCAGCTTGGAGAGGAAAAGTTTTATTTGGCTTGAACTTCCACATTAAAGGAAGGCAAGACAAGAACTCAAGCAGAGCAGGAACTTGAAGGCAGCAGCTGATGCAGAGGCTATGGAAGGCTATTGCTTACTGGCTTGCTCTCCATGGCTTGCTCAGCCTGCCTTCCTACAGAATCCAGGACTACTAGCCTGGGACTTGTACTCCCTCAATGTGCTAGGCCCTCTCCCATCCATCATTAATTGAGAAGATTCTCTATAGGCTTGCCTACAGCCTGATCTTAATTGAGGCTCTCTCCTCTCTGCTGACTCTAGCTTGCATCAAGTAGATATAACTATCCAGCAAAACTGACCTCTTTTAAAGAAGGAGTCAGTTTTACCTAATAAGGTAAAATAAGTTTTACCTAGTAAGTTAAGTCCCTGATAAGCTGACCATGCTCCAGGGAAAGTCACACATCCAGTAATAATTTTACAGAAAAAAATTAGTCTGGATTAGTTTTTTAAAAAGGACACAAAGTTGGGTGGATAGGGAAGATAGGGTAGATCCTGAAAAAAATTTGTTGAGGGAGATTGAATATGATAAATACAAATGTAAAAAATTCAAATATCTATTTTTTTATTTTGAGAAAAGACAAAAATAATGCTGGCAAAAGGATATTTTTTGACATGGATATAAATTACTATAATAATTGTGTAAAATAGAATTGAAGTTGTAAAAAAAAGCCTAAAGTTAAAAAGCATCTATGATATGCAAAAGAATGAAAGTCATCATATCAATGAGGAACCACCACTCAAATATTTATTGCAAACCATTCACAGTAGCTATCATGTAGAATTAACCAAGGTGTCAATCAACAGATTGATAAAGAAATTATGGTACATAATATGTGAGGGAGTACTGCTATTCAGCCAGAAAAAGAGTGAAATCCTGTCATTTGCAACATGTATAGAGCTGAAAGGTAGTAAGTGAAATGATTCAGGCACAAAAATGACAGAATCACTTGATCTTATTTATTTTATTTAGCTTAAAAACATTGATGCCATAGAAGAGAGTATATTATTTAATTGTCAGAGCTCAGGAAATAGAGAGAGTAGGAGGGAACAAAAAAAGGATAATGAGTATTAAAATATAGTTACATGCTGTGGAATGTTGTTCTGTATGTTTGGCCAATGGTGAGTCAGAATAAGGTTAGGCAGGACATTCCAACTAGAGAGAGAGGAAGAATAAAGATAGAACTGAGGAGATGCTGCTAGCCTCTGCCATGAGAAGCAAGATGTAAAGTGCAGGTAGGCCACAAGCCATGTGGCAAATTATAGATTATAGAAATGGGTTAATTTAAGATGTAAGAGCTAGCTAGCAAGAAGCCTGAGCCATTAGGTCATATAGTTGGAAAATAATATAGGCCTCTGTGTGTTTATTTGGGTCTGAGCAGCTGTGGGCCTGGGCCAGACCACAGAAAAACTTCCAGCTACAGTTACATGGGAGAAAAATAATTCTATCATTCTATGTCACAACAGGTTAAAGACAGTCTACAACAATCTGTAATTCATCTTAAAGTAACAAGAACAAAAATAGGCCAAACCTCTAAAATACCTCCCAACACATTTCATTGACTCTCATTTGGTGCTAGCTAGTCTCATCTCCCTCCTAGTAGCCAAATTTGCCCTCTTGTTCCAATGAAGCAGAGTTCCCCACTGAGTGTATTGGAATTAGCCCTCCTGGCAGGCAGAATAGGCCAAGCAAATGGCAGCAATTTGATAGGAGGCAAAGGATTCTAGAGAAACAAGTTGTTGAAAGGAGATTATGGCTGTTACTGTCATAAAGTAGGGGAGTTTATGAGAGAAAAGGTGCTAATCTCAAGTACAGCTGGTGTTTGGTGCCTGCAGATGGAGATACTGCTCTGACTGGAGAGTTGCCACTGTAAAGGCTAGAATCCATATTGAGGGTTAGGTTTTGAATGAGCGATAGCAAAAAACAAACAAACAAATCAAAACAAAACCAAGCAACAACAACAAAACCTAACAATTTTGGCATCTCCAATCCTCTGGAGATCATGTCCATATATATTAAAATAAATAAGACTTTATTTGATATTTGTGAGGCCAAGTGTTAAATACAATTTAGAGTTAGTTCTCTAATATGGTTACCATTTACTGATGTGTTAGTTACTTTTATGTTTCTGTGATAAAATACAGAAACAACCTAAATTAGAAACTTTATTTTGGCATATGGTTCCAGAGGAAGAGTCCATAATGCAAAATTCTTAGCACAGGTGCAGAATGCAGTCATAGTCTTTGCCAAAATATCACAAAATGGTCCCTATTCCAGTTGCTGTTAAAGTACTTGCTTTCCTCTAAAACCTCTTGAGCTGGACCTCCATTGTCTATATTACTCCTGGAACTAACATATTTCAACCTCACACTAAAAATAGCAGTTAAGCTCTGTGCCATAACCTTCACAGCTATGGATTGACCTGACTGGAACATCAAGTGGATGGCAAAATGACAATAATACGTAAAGAAAACCTGGGGCCAGGTAAGCCATGCACTCTGATGAAGAATCACCAACAACAGAACCTGACAACTTAGATCATTAATTATACAAAGCAAAAATTAGGAAGGATGCAAATTAGCTAATCTCTTAGGAGATCATAGTAGATCAGTCTTAGGTTGCAGTCATGGGAAGAAAGAAGCCCCAGTTGATACTTTCGGCATATACTGGTTTTACCTAAAAGTCAACCTTTAACCTGTATTAACATCCATATTTAACCAAGGGACAGCTTTGCCATTTCCATGGATCAGAGGCATTGGTGTCCTCAACACGGCCATGATCATATTAATCATACACATTTACTCAGGGTTCCATCTGCTACTCACATCCCTGCTTTGAACATTTATTTAACCTCTTTTTAGTCCAAAATTACAAAGCCTTCAATGTTCTTCAAAACAGAGCAAAGCAAACAACAAAACATGTGTTCAGATTCTTCGCAGCATCAATTAGACATTTCCTGTTACCAGCTCCTATATAGGTTACTTTGGTTATGGCCAAATGCCATTAGAAAATACAAATTAAGTGAGGGGAAAGTTATTTTCACTTATGATTCCAGAAGGAGTGCCCATGATGCTTGGGAATTCATGGTAGCATTTGGCAGGAACAGGGAACTGAGAGGTCACATGTCAACCACATGCAGAAAGCAGAGAAAGTAAACTACAATAGAGATGAGGTTATAAATTCTCAGAGCCCATCCTCATAAAAGAATACATGAGACAATTTGGAGCATTTTTCACTGAAATCACCACAATGACCTTATAAGGGAAACCAAGCCTGGGTAGAAAACTAATATGGAAATATGCCTCTAATTAATATATGAAAGGGGATAGATGCATAGGAAATAAACTAATTAAGTATTATTGGTAATAGAGAGGTTTCTAGATATGTTTACTCAGCATGTTTGCTCCTAAGTCATTGACACTTAGGATCTTACTTACAGTATAAAAGAGCAGGATTATCTAAGTAACTTGCTGAAGCTAACAACTGAACTAATAGAATCAGTGTTTTGACTACAAATCCAATTTTTATTGCTGTTTCTGAATCAGCTGTATTGCCTCTCCTCTATGACATATTTGATATAGGAAAATTTAAAAAGTTAGAATGTGAGAAAAAAATCTCCAAAATATATTTGTCAAAACCATAGTGTAATTGTGGTCTTATAAAATGGGTACTATTCATTTCTTATATTCTGGGTCTACTGTGTTTGTAATTTTCAGCACTTGCATTTTTTAGAGGTGGTGTCAATAGTTCAGAAAGTTTAATACATTGCATTCTTCATTATACAAAGTTAAAATTTTATAAAATTTATTTGTGTGTGAATGTTTTGCCTAGATTTATGTCTGTATATCTTTTTCATGACTATGCCCACAGAGTCCAGAAAATGACATGGAATCTCCTGTAATTGGAGTAAAAGATGATTGTGATCCACTATGTGTGTGCTGAGAGCCAAATGTAGGTCCCCTGGAATAGCAGCTAATACTCTTAACCACCTTGCCATCTCATCAATACCCATGATACATAGTTTTTTATTTAAAAGATTTTTTTTTTAATTTTACATACCAACCACAGTTCCCTCTCCCTCCCCTCGTCCCACTTTCCCCATGCCCCCATCTGCTCCTCTGAGAGGTTAAGGTCTCCAGTGGGGAGTGAACAATGTCTGGCATATCAAGTTGAAGCAGGACCAAGCCCCTTCCCACTGCATCAAGGCTGAACAAGGTATCCCTCCACAGGGAATGGGCTCCAAAGAGCCAGTTCATTCACTAGGGATAAATCCTGGTCCCACTGCCAGGGGCCCCAAAAACTGCCCAAGCCACACAGCTGTCACCCACATTCAGAGGGCCTAGTTCAGTCTCATGCAAGTTCCCCAGATGTTAGTCCAGAGTTCTTGAGCTCCCTCTAGCTTGAGTCAGCTGTCTCTGTGGGTTTCCCCATCATGATCTTGACTCCAGGAGTTCGGCTCAGTGCTTGGCTGTGGATCTCTGCATCTACTTTCATCAGTTACTGGATGGAGGTTCTATGATGACAGTTAGGGTAGTCATCAATCTGATTACAGGGGAAGGCTGATTCAGGCACCCTCTCCACTATTGCTAGTAGTCTTAGCTGGGATCCTCCTTGTGGATTTCTCATTTGAAGAAGATATCAGAAAATGGAAAGATCTCCCATACTCTTGGATAGGTAGGATCAACAAAGTAAAAATGGAAATATTACCAAAAGCAATCTACAGATTCAATGAAATCTTCATCAAAATCCCAACACAATTCTTCACAGACCTGGAAAGAACAATACTAATCTTCATA
>CABHPQ010115975.1:0-13181 GCA_902168405.1 Peromyscus aztecus
GGTGAGGAGGAGATAGCGGCCTCGGATTGGTGGCGGGCCGCGTTCGCTCCCTCTGGTCCTTGCACGGCGACCCCAGAACCCGGGTCCCACCTGATGCGAGGAGACTTGGCCCTAACGACCTGGCAAGGCAGCTCATCTCTGCAATGAGGTCAAGAGGGACTGAGGGGACAGACTTTCCACTTTGCTTTTTCTCTTTTGCTGTTTAAGAAGTGAATGCCGTGAGTGGAGAAATAAAATGAGGACCGAACCCTGCCCTCCCCAGTGAGTGCTTTCTGGGTCGACGCTGGCCTGAAGTAGTGGCCTGGAGCGGTTCTTGAGAGAGTAGCGTCCTGCTGCAGAGACAGGTGAGGCCAGCTGTCATCCAGTTGGAAGAAGATTCGCTGGGTAGACTCTGCTGAACTGCATTTCTTCACCAGATTTAAGGATATCTGTTTTATGACATGCTGCCAGGCCTTGGAGGGCTATTTGTGTCAGCCTTTCTGTCTGTAGGTGTATGTCCTGCAGAATTTGGGAACAACAGTAAAATAGTTTTTGAAGGTCAAAACTGTTCTTGAGAATTCTGTAACGGAGAAATAATGTATCTACTGAAGAATTCAGCCAAGAAAACTCTGGGATACAAATATTAGGCAGGTTACGTGTCTAAAGGAGGGAGTATTTTGCCCAGGTGTAGAAACTGGTTCTGGTAATGGAAATAGTTGAATTTCTCTTTGGAAGCCTTATGTGTCCGTTACTTATTTGAATCACAAATCAACCAGTTTTTAAACAAATACATCCTGAAGAACATTTTAATTCCATGATTTTTATTTTCTGCGAGGAGAAATATCATGGACAAATGAATAGCAATTGCCTTGGACAGTTACATTTTTCATTGTGAATTGTACATTGATATTTTGATTTTTATGTTCCGGCTTCTAACGAACGTGACACGTCTCAGTCCTGTAACATCAGCTCCTTTGGTCCTGGAACACAAAAGCCAGACCCAATGTAGAGGAAACACTCAAGGCCTCTTAATAAGCAAGCTTTCCGACACCCCGACTCTGCAACACTGCCCATGCATTTTCTGTGGAAAAAAATCTGCATATAGACTAAGAATCAAAACATTGTGAAGAATCAAGGACCTTCGTGACAATTTCATTTCGATTTGAAGTAAAATGGCTCTATTGGAATATAGAAAAGGACAGAGCAAAGGTGGCTACATTCACCTTTGGGGAAAGAACTTGGGGTGAAGGTGTGTGTGTGTGTGTGTTTAAGGAAAGCAAATTCCTGTTTTGCTTCTCAAGAAAAGGAAATCTTAAGCTTGCCTGTCTCCGAAGGATGATAATAATGGACCTTAAAATGGTTTCTCAACAGCTAATAAGGACATTACAGAAGAGAGAGCCCTAGGGAGAAAACCTAGAGAATGCCTCTTCTAAGTGATTAGAGAGGAGGAAAGTGAGCACCCGGGTGGAGAAGAGAGCTTTAAGAGTTAGTGGTGTCCAGCGAGATGGGTGGAAGGTACTGGTCTGTTGGCAGTATTTAAGTTTGTTTTTTTTTTTTCCTATTTTAACATTTTCTCAGTCACAAGGATAAGGTAAAGGTTGAGGATTGGCTAATTTAGCTGTAAGTTTCTCCAGTCCTGCCAGGCCCTGTGGTCCGGCAGCCACTTAAAAAATAATCACTCAGAGGCTTATAATAATTATCAATTGTATTGCCTATGGCAGGCTTCTTGCTAGCTAGCTCTTTTTTTTTTTTTAATGTTTCACAAATTTTCTCTCCATCTTTTTTTAAAATGATTTATTTAAATTCATTTTATGTGTATTGGTGTGAAGGTATCAGATCCCCTGGAACTGGACAGTTGTGAGTGGCCATGTGGGTGCTGGGAATTGAACCTGGGTCCTCTGGAATTGCAGCCGGTGCTCTTAACTGCTGAGCCATCTCTCCAGCCCACTAGCTAGCTCTTATAACTTAACCCATTAACCTATAAGTTGCCACGTGGCTGTGGCATTACTGGTCTGCTGGCATCTTGCTGCTCCTTTGGTGGTGCTGGCATCTCCCTCCTCTCTTCTCTCTTGGATTTCTCGCCTGCCTCTAAGCTGCCTTGCCATAGGACAATGCAGCTTTATTTATCAACCAATCAGATCAGCATATTCACAGCACACAGGAAGACATCCCACAGCAGGCTGACTTGCATGGTGCTTACCTATTGATGCCTGGGCTTGTCCTTAATAATTATGTTGGTTTCAGAAGAAGCAAGGACATAGGCAGAGACCTTCGTTTCAAATAAGGCAACATTTAGAAGGCCAAGGGATTAAGATCCACTAGCTTTTGGGATGACTTGTCATGTTACATTTAGGAATGAGTCTTGGGAAAGACACCCAAGAACTCTGCTGAAAATAATGCTATTGAGAAAGAATATCAACTGAATGCATACAGTGATCAGATCCCCCATAGGGATCTATGGGTCTAATCTCATCTTAATGAATCCCAGCAGGTTGTGTGTGTGTGTGTGTGTGTGTGTGTGTGTGTAAATTGGCTAACTCATTCTGGAATTTAAATGGAATAATGTAAAGGTTAAAGACAGCCAAGACAATCTAGAATAGTGGTTCTCAACTTGTGGTTCAAAACTTCTTTGGCAGGTCAAAACTTCTTTGGCGGGTCGAACAACACTTTCATGGGAGTCTCCTAAGACCATCAGGAAACAGATATTTATGATTCATAACAAAAGCAAAATTACAGTTATATAGTAGCAACAAAAAATTTCCTGGTCACCACAGCATGAAGAACTATATAAAAAGGTCACAGCATTAGGAAGGTTGAGAACCATAGATCTAGAAGAACAGTAAAGCTGGAGGATTTATCCTATCAGCTGTTAATAATTTTAAAAAGTATAGGCCTTGGGGCCGGGCGGTGGTGGTACACGCCTTTAATCCCAGCACTCAGGAGGCAGAGCCAGGTGGATCTCTGTGAGTTCGAGGCCAGCCTGGTCTACAGAGCAAGATCCAGGACAGGCACCAAAATGACACAGAGAAACCCTGTCCTCGGGAAAAAAAAAAAGCAAAATCAACAACAGCAAAAGTATAGGCCTTGGAAGGAATCCCAGTTAATAAAGTCTTTGTCATGCAAACAGAACCTGAATTCAGTCCTCAGAACTCACATGAAAAACTAAGCCTGTTGTGGTGGCTTGGGCAAGGTGGAGACGGGTGAATTTTTGGGACTCCTTAGCTGGCCAGCCTAGCCTAATTGGCGAGTTCTAGGGACCATGTCTTAAAAAGCAAGATGGTGGCACCTAAGGTGTAACTTGGGCCACACAGAACTGGGATAAGGACAGAGAGTAAACCAGTTACACATAGGAAAAAATGACTGTTGTAATAAATCGTTCTGGGGCAACTGAATATCCACGTGTTAAAAAAAAAATCCTTGTTACTTCCTCATTTAAAGGGCTGGAGAGATGGTTCAACCCGCATGATGGCTCACAACCATCCATGACTCCAGTTCTGGGGAGCCAACGCCCTCTTCTGATTCTGAGAGCACCAGGCACACACATGGTTCACATAAGTGCATTCAGACAAAACATTTATACACATAAAATCTAAAAAAAAGTTTAACAAAAAAAAATTTGATGTGGACCTTGTTATAAAAGACAGTACTTTGTGTACTGTCTTTTATAATTTGTCAACATAATTTGTAAAGGAAGCATTCTAGGTACAGAAAATAATATAGGAAAGAGCGAACCCTGAGTTCAGATATTATACCGGAGAACTAAAAATAGTTGGGTATTCCTGGAATGGAAGAGAACTTAGAGCAGACAATGCCTGAGCCACATCAAGCCTCTTACAATAATAGGCAGAGGGTTAGGCAAATTACCCTGCAGATAAAGAACCATGGGAGAGGTCTCAGCAGAAGAGCCATTGGATCCAATCAGTATTTCAGAGGGAAAATGGGATTTGACAGATCTGACTATTAAAGTGGTCAAGAACTGAGGCTGGAGTTGTAGCAGTGGTAGCAAGACTAGAGGAAGGCCAGACAGACAGACACACGTGGTAGAATGAGAACAGTCTGGGAACCTGAGCTGGGGTAAAATGGAATGAGGGTAAGCTGGTGCTGGGTTTGTGGGTGACTGTGTCAGCCACTGAGATGGTAAACAACACTGCATAGTTCACTATTTCAGGAGAAACAAGGTGAATTTATTTTGGGGTGTATTGGGTGCTTAACGAGATACCCAGCATGCAGCTGGATATGTAATTGAGATCAGAGCAGGAGAGGGATTTCTTAGGGGTTGATTGTAGCTAATCAAAGTCTTGAGATCAATCTTGTTCTATTTGCACTACTATAACAAAATTAGCCTGGGTAATTTGCAAACAGTATAAACTGTTTTTTACAGTTATAAAACAGTTCAAGATCAAGGTGCTAGTATGTTTGATATCCAATGAGGGCTTTCTGCTTCATAGGAACACTAATTCTGCTGATAAAAACAGAGCCTATGACTTAATCACCTCATTGAGGGCCTGCCCTCTTACTACTACTTACTGCACTGGGTCTCCAACATAATGGATTTCAAAGAAGCACATACATTTAAATCACAGCAAGACTTAACAGATCCCAGGAAGGGCAAGTACAAAGCAAAAACCAAGAGCACCAACATTGAAAGATCGAAAGGCAAAGGAATCCCCAAAGGCCTGAGGACATAGGGGAATCTGTAGATGGTTGGACATCATTTATTCAAACCGTACAGAGAGGTCTGAAGAGAGCCGTAATGACCAGAAGTCCAGGAGATAGGCCTCAAATGCTTGCACAGGAAAGAGGTCATGAGTCATCTGGATAAGAGCAGTTCCACTGGTACTGATGACCAGAACAGCTCCACTGCAGTGGACTGAGAAGGAAATAGGAAGAAATACAGTAAACGTGAGTCTACTCCAGAAACGTTTTCATGGTAACGAGGAAACAAAAAGTTCCAGAAAATAAATGACTACACTTTTGAAACAGTTTGAGCCCCGCCCCCACCCCGGGTGTGTGTGTGTGTGTGTGCAAGTTTTAAAAGTTGAGGTGTTAATTTTTTCCTAGCTATGATAAAATTCCTGACTAAAGCAGCTGGAGGGTGAGAGGGTCTGTTTTGGCTCACAGTTCGAGGGCTGTAGTCCACCACAGCGGGACGTCATCACCGTGGCAGGAGGGTGAGCTGGCTGGTCACATGCATCTCCAGTCAGGAAGCAGACAGAGATGAATGCTGATGCTCAGCTCCATTACGCCTTTTGAATTGCGACCCTGGCCTTTGGAATGATGCCATCATTTAGGGTAGGCCTTCCTATCATAGTTAATCTGTACATAATCCCACACAAGCTCATTCCAAGAGATTCGTTTCCTAGGTGATTCTGAGTTCCCTCAAGTTGAAAAGGTGATGTGAAGTGTAACTGCTACCAGCAGGCACCCACTGACTTCCCCCGTGACGGGCTATAATCCTGAACGGGAGCCAGAGTAAACCACAGAAGCTGGGACAGACACTGTCTCATAGCAGGTGGGTGTGGTGGTGTGCCTTTAACCAGCACTCAGGAGGCAGAGACAGCTTTGTGATTTCCAGGACAGCCTGGTCCAATAGAAAGTTCCAGGACAGGTGGGCTACATAGAGAAGCCCTGTCTCAAAACAAAACAAAACAAAAAATAGAGCAACCTCTAGCTTCCACATACATACACATGCATACCTGTGCACATTTGGACATTTGCACACATATCACAAGAATTTTATATGTAATTAAATTATTTTTTATTAGTGATGCTGTTGGCTTTTAGCTTTTAATTTTATTTATGAGAAAGGATTTCTCTTGTATCCCTGGCTGTCCTAGAACTCACTATGTAGACCAAGCTAAGCTGGCCTTGAACACACAGAGATCCTGCTGCCTTTACCTCCTGAGTCCTGAGATTAAAGGCGTGCACCACCACGCCTGGCTGCAAGGCTTTTAGCTTTTTAAAAACAACACACATAGTGGAATGTAAGATCTTTTCAAAAACAGTGAAGTATACCTGCTTATATCGAATGTAGACAAATCTTGAAAATATTTTAAGTGGAAAATCAGTGCGCAGGGCAGGGAGGATAACTCTGCCAGTAAATACGTTCTGTTGACCTTAGATCAGCCCCATAGCCCACATAAAAGCGATCAGCCAGCCTAGTGGACTTGAAGTGTAGACAAGTGAGAGGCCCTGTCTCAAAAAATCTATAGTGGTTTCGAGACATGCCTCAGGCTAAGAGCATGTACTGCTCTTCCAGAGGACCAGGGTTCAGTACCAGCACTCAAATCAGACAGCTCAAAACCACGTGTGACTCCAGCTCCAGACACTTCCCGCCACTGCCTTCGCTCATGTGCAAATATCCATCTCCTCTGCCAACACAAACACACAATTTAAAGTAATAAAAACACATAATGCCTAAGGTTGTCCTCTGGCCTCCACTTGCTCTCACATGAGGGTGCACACACCTACACCCACAAGGTCAGTGCAAATAGTAATATAGCATTCCTACATGTGTGTGTCCTTCGTGAAGTATCACTAAATATGTATGTATAGCTAGCCACATATGCTCAGAATATTTCAAGAGTTCATAAAAACTGGTTACCTCAGGAGGATGTGCCAGGATCTGGGATGAAAGGGGGTCTTTCTTTTCTCGTGTACTCTTTATGGTTGGACCTTTACCATGGGTATATGTTACTGTTTAAGGAATAAATGTTTAAAGAATCAACTAACAGATAAAACAAATTGTTATAGTGTAAATAAATAACCAATTTAAAAGAACCATGACAGAACTTCAAAAGTAGAATGGAAGAGGAGAGTGGTGTCTGCACGCATGCTTTACAAAATTGTGCAGCAGCACAGTGATTATGGGCTGCACCTCGCACCACCAGTTACTGGAGGTTTATAGAAAGAATATAAGAAGTCCTGTTTATTCATTTTACCCAATTTTCAAATGATTTCCTTTCTGTTAGAAAATTTGCCAAAGAATTTATTAATTCTCTTGCCTTATTCAGAAATGTTTATCTTGGTATAAGTTTAATTATGAAAACAGTCAAACAGTGTTGTGAAGTATGGCCTAAGGCTAAGCCAGCTCATGTTGGGTTCAATCTGCCTTACCCCTCCATTTATTTATTGGTTTATTTACAAGATGGTGGCAAGCAAATAACCTTTAGTTTGCTTATTTTTTGAGATAGGATTTTTTGTTACCCATGACTGGCTTTGAACTCATTGTATATCCAGATATAGCCCTGGGCTCTTGATCTGCCTGCCTCTGCCTCTGCCTCCCAGTTGTTAGTAAGTACCATCATGCCAGCTCACCCATACAATCTTAATAGCTAAAAGAATCTGACAAAAGTCTTTGTCTTAGTTACGGGTGGTTTTTTTTGGGTTTTTTTTTGGTTTTTTTTTTTTTTGGTGAGACAGGGTTTCTCTGTGTAGCTTTGCGCCTTTCCTGAAACTCACTCTGTAGACCAGGCTGGCCTCTAACTCACAGAGATCCTCCTGCCTCTACCTCCCAAGTACTGGGATTAAAGGCGTGTGCCACCACAGCCCAGTTTAGTTACAGTTTTTATTGCTGTGAAAAGACACCATGACCACGGCAACACCTACAAAACATTTAATTGGGGTGACTTTACAGTTTCGGAGGTTCAGTTCATTATCATTATGATGGGGAGCATGGCAGCCTGCAGGCTACATCATGACCAGAAGGCAGCAGGAAGTTGACTGACAGCCACACTGCGGGAAGCTTGAGTAGAAGAGACCTCAAAGCCCACCCACACGGTGATACACTTCCTCCAACAAGGCCACACCTAATAGTGCCACTCCCTTTGGGGGCCATTTTCTTTCTAGTCACCAGTCTTGTAACTCCTTTTCTTGAAACATTATTTCTGAGGCCAGTCTGTCTCCATTTACACAGTTATACAGATGGACACCTGTCCCAGCCCAGGCCACTTTTTAAGATGGCGAAGTCTTTTGTTGTTATTCAAACTTAAGCCACATAAAGAAGAAACTGGGATAGTAGTGTCTTCATGGGAAAGTTCCAGAGTGATAGCTGCAAATGGCTTGTCAGGGTGACCCAGGCATCCTCCAGCTAACCCCTGGTCAGTTCCTGGGGTGTGTTCTGTGCACTGTGCTAACCAGCTGGTCAGTTCCTGGGGTGTGTTCTGTGCACTGTGGTAACCCCTGGTCAGCTGAGGTCCTTTTACTCTGGCGTATTTTGCCTAGGCCAGAAGAAGCTCAGGTGCTGGTCTTTGGTACCTTTTGTCTCCTTTGGCATTTGGGAGCAGCAAGCTTCTGCGGGCTAGTGGGTGTTACAGCTCTCCTGTAGCCCTGGGTAACAGGACCATTAAATAGCTCTACAGGAGTCTTGACCCTTCAGCTCGTGGCAGCAGACCTGGTTTCTCTTTCTGACTCTTTATGAGCTTCCATCCAGCTGTCAAGCAGCTGGCCACCATAACCACCTTGCTTAGCAGCTGCCTGCTCCTCCCTGGCCGCCTCTGCCGCTCCACCGGCTGCTGTCACCACTGCTCCACTTTTTTTGCTGCTACCTTCTTCCTGTTACCAGCCCAAGTGCTAAAAAGAGGTAAGAAAAGGCCTCTGAGGGAAGCCTTTTATTGAGGCTGATGTTTCGATGCCAGAGGAGGCAGCACAGGGGTGTTGTTTTTCATCAATTACAATGGCTGCCTCATAAGCAACTACTGTCCTAATTAGCAACTGCAACTCCTCAGCCACCAGCAGCAGTTAGGCAGCAAGGGCTGCAGCCTGCAGGAATTCTGTTCCCTCAGGCACCGGCTCTCTCAAGGCCACTAAGGGAAACTTTATCTAGATCTCTACCCTTCTACAGAACTCAGGATTTGAAGACTGAGGTGAAATTCTGCTTGCTCAGAGAGACTGAATAGCAAGTAGCTAACCTTTTTTCCTAGCTCGTGTCTGTTCAAAACACAGCACCCTTCTGCTCTGCTCCCACTTAAGAACCCTAGCTACACATGGTTTCTCCCTACCACTTCCTGTCAGTTAGTTGCTGACTCAGCCTCTTGACCGAAGGTTAATTTTATTTAATCAAACAATTGTAACACATCTTTGCATTATTAAATATCTCACAGCACAAACAAATATAGCACGTCTTATAATATTCTATAACATAGGAGACTCCTGTAACTCCAGCTTCAGTGGATCTAATATCCTGTTGAACTTCATCTGCATATGTACCCCCCAAAATGCACATGTAATTGAAAAGAAAAAAGAAAACCAACAAACAGGATCAGACCACCAGGACACAGGAGGGAATGAGTCCTGAAAGACGCTGACAATCTGTTATACTAGCTCAGTACTTGAAAACAATCACTTCCTACTTACACCGCCTTTACAGACTAAACATTGCCTTTGACAAACACTGGGAGTGTTTTCACATCCTACACCTTTTTTTTTTATTGTCCTATGAATATATTCTAATATATCTTAAACTACAAACAAACTCCAAGATCTAGTTGGTATAAAAATCTATTGAAAATACATTGAATCCCTTTTCTTTGTATATTTGTACTAACCCATCCTAAAATTAACTTCCTTAGCAGCAACCACACCTAGTTCCTAGATGTGAATGAAATACCCTGGGTTTTACCTGTATCTGTCATATAGCCAGCACCTTTCCTCACTTAGATCCACCAAGCCTTCCCTGACACCTCTGAGCACAAATGTTATGCTATTTAATTTTAGCTGGCTCGTTTTATTGTCTTTAAAGTTGTGTAAACTTCTTGAATTCAAACTTTATTGCTCAATATATTGTGTTTCAGCTTGGACATTTGCACCTGAAGAAAATGAATTCCTTTAAAAACTATTTATCTTATTTATCTATTTATCTTATTTATCTATTTATCTATTGTGTATGTGTGTTTGGATAGAGGATCCATGAAAGGAGAATTTTCAGGAGTTGGTTCTCTCCTTCCAACATGTAGGTCTCACCAATTGAATTCAGGCCATCAGACTAACTAGCAACACCTTTATCTGCAAAGGCACCTTGCAATGCCCCTTTCCCCAAAATGAGTTTGTATCTTCAACATCAGGCACAATGTCAATTGCATAGTTTATTCCCAGTTTTTGTTTGATGAGTGAATATTACAGTTAGAGATCATTTTTATTCAATATTTGTGTGTGTGTTATAGGGGGAAGTGCTGTGGGATGTTTTTTCTGTACACTGTGAATATGTGTTGCTCTCATTAGTTGAAAAATAAAGCTGTTTTGGCCAATAACAAGGCAGAATAAGTTTAGGTGGTACATTCAGACTGAAGACAGAGATGAAGAAGGGTAGAGTAGAGAGAAGCCAGCCAGCTGCCCAAGGAACAAGATGCCAGAGAATCAGTAAACCACGGATCACATGGCAATAAATAGATGATAGAAATGGGTTAATTTAAATGTAAGAGCTAGTGGTAATAAGCCTGAACTACTGGCCAAGCATTTATAATTAATACAAGCCTCTGAGTGATTATTTGGAAGCAGCTGTGGGATGGGGCAGGACAAAGAAAAGCCTCTGTTTACAGGGAAGTAGGAGTGTACCATAGCATGTATGTGGAGATCAGGCACAACTTTGTGGAGCAGGTTTCTCCCTTCACCTTTACACTGGCTCCAGGGATAGAACTCAGGTTGCCAAGATTTACCTGCTGTCTTAGTTTGGGTTTTTATTGGGTCTCTTTGAAGAGACACCATGACAAGGCAACTCTTGTAAAGGAAACCATTTAATTGGGGCGGGCTTACAGTTTCAGAGGTTTTGTCCAATGTCATTATGGGGGGAAATAGTGGCATGCAGGCTGACATGGTGCTGGAGAAGGAGCTGAGAGCTGTACATCTTGATCCACAGGCAGCAGAAGGAGAGACTGTGTGCTGAGCATGGCTTGAGCATATATGAGACCTCAAAGCCCACCTCCACAGTGACACACTTCCTCCAACAAGGCAACACCACCTAATAATGCTGCTCCCTATGGGCCAAGCATTCAAACACGTGAGTCTATGGGAGCCATACCTATTCAAACCAGTATACCTGCTGAGCTATCGAACTGACCTGTAGTTGGACTTTCCTTTGGGTCACTGAGAGAGCAAGACAAACTCCATTTTAAAGAAAACTTCATTTCTAGCCATACCGAGATAAAAGCTGAACCATATTCTAGAGACACAGACACCCAGCTAAGACTTTGGTCAAGGTGACCCCCCCCACGGTGGGTAGCTTCATAACTATGAAGCTAAAACAAAGGCTTAATCCATCAAAGTCTCCAATAGTACTGGGAGAGTCTCCAAATGTATTTTGTCTTCTGCAGTTCTTCTCTTGGCTAAATGTTCCTGTTAACTGAAGTATGACCCTGAAATGCAAAGGCTTGTACCCCCTAGCTTGTGGTTTTTCCCTTTAAAAACCCTTCACTCTGAGAGCTCAGGGCCGTCCTCCTTCACCTGGCTAGCCAGTGTGTTGGACGCGGACCAAGCCCAGGCTTGCTTGTTTTAATAAACTCCTTTGTACTTTCATTGGATATTGGCTCTGTGGTTGTCTTGCTTGGGGGTCTCTCCACACGGGCACAACACCACCAGCTCACAAATAATGACACAGAGACTTATTGATTATGAATGTTCAGCTTAGCTTAGGCTTGTCCCACTAGCTCTTATAACTTAAATACCTGCTTTTATTAATCTACATTTTACCATGTGGCTTTTTATCTTTCTTTCATTCTGTATGTCCAACTCCCTCCATGTCTCATTGGCGTCTCCCTGCTCCTTGATTATCTCCTCCTACTTCCTCTTTCTGCCTGGAAGTTCCACCTATACCTCCTGCCTAGCTATTGGCTAGTCTGCTCTTTATTAAACCAATCACAGCAATATATCTTCACACAGTGTACAAATATCCCACAACACTGGCCCAAGAATAGTTTTTATTTTATTTTATTTTATTTTTTTTTGGTTTTTCGAGACAGGGTTTCTCTGTGTAGCTTTGTGCCTTTCACTTGGTAGCCCAGGCTGGCCTCGAACTCACAGAGATCCACCTGGCTCTGCCTCCCGAGTGCTGGGATTAAAGGCGTGCACCACCACCGCCCGGCTAAGAATAGTTTTTAAATTCTCAAATTATTTGTGTAGAAATTGTGAAATTTCCATATATTTAAAAACAATACATTTGTGTGAGATAGTTACATTAGAATGTTTACACAGCCTTCTAAACATGATACACTTCTTCCTGTTTTGTAACAATGTATTTGGCTAAAGTGACTAGACAAACCAGTTAAAGTTCAGAGTTTACATCTTACCTTACTCCAGATACACTGTAACTTTATGTATTCTCTTCCTCAGTCTTAAGAATTATATATATATTTTTTCTGTTTAAGACTTTAAAACATGTATTTGGGGGCTAGAGAGATGGTTCATCAGTTAAGAGTGTGTGCTGCTCTTCCAGAGGACCCAGGTTCTGTTCCCAGGACCCATGTTGTGCAGATAACCAGCTGCTTGTAACTCCAGCTCCAGGGAATTGGATGCCTTCTTCCATAGGCACCCACACATGAATGGCAGACACATAAATAAATCTAAAATAAATGGGGGCCGAGTGTGGTGGTGCACACCTTTAATCTCAGCATTTGGGAGGCACAGGTAGGTAGATCTTTGTCAGTTCTGGGCCAGTCTGACTTACATAGTGAGACCATGTCTCAAAACATGAAGAAATAAAACAATAAAAATAGAAGGAAATGGGAGGAAGTGCTCTGCTTACAAAAACAAATGTGCAGCCAGCTGGGGGTGGGGGTGGGGAGTGGGGGGTGGAGGGCGTGGTGGTGGCGCATGCCTTTAATCCCAGCACTCAAGAGGCAGAGCCAGGCAGATCTCTGTGAGTTCAAGGCTAGCCTGGTCTACAGAGCGAGATCCAGGACAGGCACCATCTTGAAAAACCAAAAACAAAACAAACAAACAAAAAACCCTAAAAACAAAAAACAAAACAAAACACAAACAAAAACAAACAAACAAAATGTGCATTCATTTGAAAGTCAGTGTTTAGGGAACCTTAGGATCTAGATTATGAAACAATCTGAGGATTTGGGGATAAAATGAGATGTGTGGAGCCCTGAAAAGGAAACAAAGTAACATTAAGTTGGTTTATGAAAATAATCTTAGAAATAACATGTTCCAGAAACTTTACTATTCATGAAACTATACTATAGAGCTCTTAAAATACTTTATTGGTG